>VDFB02137178.1:87654-113917 GCA_007258455.2 Sequoia sempervirens | reverse complement strand
ACCAGATGCTAGTAAAGGGAGATGTACGAGTGATGAGTCCAAGAAAAGGATGTTTTCTATTTGCACTGCCTCTTTCCATGCCCACTTCTACATCAATCAGAATAAATCCATTGTAGAAGTTCCTGTACCTCTACTTACCTTTTTCTATCAGCTGCATCATGTAGAGCATTCATTACAGCATTGACCTGGTTCTCAGACCACCTACCAAGATTAACCAAGTCTCACCATCATTACCCATTACCAACATTAGAATCACTCTTCCACAGGCTGATTGTCATAATTTCCACTAACTCTTCATTGTTCATAGTAATTATTTTTCTCGATGTTCAATCCATCCTCATCAGTTTCATCATCATCCTCATCTGTACAAGGTTGAATGCAATCTAAAGCAAGAGCAACCTTGGAAAAAATTCCTATATTTACAAGATAATCATGTTAAATGATCATAAATCCTTTGTTGAGAAATTTTCTCTACCCTTCCCCAGGGATACTAACTTGCACATCCACCTGCACAATACCACAGAATAAAGTGACTTCACTAATGCAGTTAGTAAGCCACTCTTCATTTGAGTTGGTAGACATCATTATTTCTTTCTTTCCATAAACACCACAAGACTTCAATGGACAAGACTAACCATAAATTTCTATATAACATAGACACATACCATTTACAAGTGATGAAAATAAACCAAACATCAAGCCAAGAGCAAGAGAATTTTTTGCCTTCTAAATACACTAGGATTCAAAGAATGTTCTCTTTCATGAGCAAGGACATTGAGATATATAACATGATTTAATTTGATTTGACTTCTGCCTCAAAGCATTTTAAAAGAAATTAAAGCTGGTGTAAATGCTGAATTTCACTGGGAATAACAATATAGCAGTCTAATGTATCACCAGCAAACTGAAAATTTGAACGCCTGTTTCCCCAGAATTATCACTGAAAACTACTGTGAAGGTTGGAGCAGCGATGCATATGCTAATCCATGAGACCACTTCTTTGCTGTACACAAACCCAGCTAGTACTTTTCTGATGAGCTTCCAGTTGCATCTTTCAAATCCCTGACATACCCAATGTCATCAGGATTCCCCACCTTGTTTAAGCTCTTAGAGAGTGAAGAATCTCCTGCACGACCACTATGTTATTTCTTATTAGTCTACACAACAGAAAAGCTGATTGCATATCTGATATATTTTTGGCTGCGAAAGTTTAATTTGGCTGGCGATCAACTTGTATAAGATTTTGTAGATCATGTTACAAGAGCTATGGTTCTGCATTGATCCATTTTTTTGGCTTCGGATTTTATGGAATGGAGAGTAATTTTATTGCATTCATACTTTACAATATTTGTTAATTTCTCCTTGAATCTTCAGTGACATCCAAAATGTCCCCCTTTATTCTACTCCAAAAAAATTGATAGAAGGCAAAAGAAAACCAGTCAAAGCCCAGGGCGTTTCCCCTTCAGAATGAGAACAAAATGTATTTTGATTCTTTAGTAACGGACCGCATTATGGTTGCATTTTCAATGTCATTCACCTTTCTGGGGTTTTTGCCAGCATTAATTCTGAGCTCTCTGCATGGTTGCATATCTCTTTCTTCTGTTAACAAGGTCTTGAAAAATTCAGTAACATATGCATAATTTCCAGACTTGTTTGTCAAAGAGCATTGGTTCAAGTTTTTTATTTGTTGGACTGAATTGATGCTCTTCCTATTGAAGACAAAATTAAGAAATAACTCCATGTTGCCATCCCCTTGCTTGTCCCATGTTTCTCCTGGCCATTGCCTCCAATAGCACTCCCCCTATTGTTGCTGGACAACTACTTTCTGGATTAGTTGTTGTTCATATTCTCCCATCTCTTTGGTAAATGCCTCCTTTCAAATCTGTTTTTGTAGCCACTATAATTTCCTCATCATATCTTTTGATTTCAAGAAGATGTTTCCAAACACTAGTCTGTTAGATTCCTTCATTCTAAATTTGAGATGATTTATCCACTGTTATTATCAGCCATCTTGAAAAAAATGAATAACAAATACTTATAATCCCTAGTCCCTCAAAGTGTATCCCATAAAACACCCAAAATAAATTGCTAGCCATTGTTCTATTTTACCACCCCAAAAACTGGTTATGCTTCTGAAGTGTTATTACCAGACAGTAAAATCATATTTAAATCACCCTCAAAAACAATTTTTTTGGCCATGCGATCATAAATTGTACCAAAGACCCAACAAGAGATGTAATATAAGTATTCATTAACAAAATCAATATTTTAACACTATACAATTCAAAATGTCACTTTTTAACAATGAAATTAACTATACACAATTCTAGGCAATAACAGTTCTTAAGTTCATATTTCCAGAGCATGGAAAGGCTTACTTTTGATCAAGTGAATCTATGTGCATCAATAGCTCATTTAATTTTAGTGTCTTCATCATAGCAGCAGAAATCTAAGGAAAATTTTGGCAAACCAAACGATAAGAGATTTTTTCAATAAATCAAGAAAAAATCAGGTTAGGGTTAGGATTAAGGAAGAACAGAAGAAATCACTGCAAAAATCACAAAAAAGCCCAACTCTAATGCAGAAACTGTTTCACTGACCAAAAATTTGTAATTTAATCATCAAAAAAAATCTTCTTTTTTGCAATTTTCAGTCAAAAAATCAGTTTAACTGATTTTCTGGAAAAGAAAACATGATTTTGTGAATAAGAAACCATCACCTGACAGGCCAATAAATGATTCATTGCAATTAAAAAGCGATTTTGCAAAGATTATCCTTCTATGAATCCATATTACATTGAAGTAGAAAAATTAAAATTACCTTCCGGTTCATAAGTGGTTCTGGAACATCTCCTCGTACAATACGTTGAGCGAGCCTACAAAACAGAAAATGAATAGAAATCATTCAATTGGATGATTAACAATGGCAATTTTCAAGTTCAACAACCAATGTTACAGCAATAATTAAACATCAGACAACAGCTAACAATCAATAACATTAGGTGTTGTAGCAACAAAATGACACATTTAATATAGATGATTAAAATTAATATCAACTTGACTATAATGTTGGCACCACATTATTACCCAACAAAAACATAAAATAAGTTATATCACTTTATCATCCAAAGAGACCACTGCATCAAGAAGATTGAAGGCATGAAGGATATATGATGTGCATGTTTGACCCAATATTATGTAACTTGGACTTTAGTGTAAAGTGTAAACAGAATTGTCCTCTTGCAAGAATGTATGACTTTGCTTTGTATCATTTTAAAGTATTTGATGTCTACTTTTTGAACAATCAAATAGCATGCCAATCTGATATTCCTATCAAAAATTATATCCAGATTAACCTCAAATTACCCTAGAATCACTAAGTAAAGGAGCTAGTAAATCAGCAATCAAGAAGCTTGTAAATTCTCGATTGCATCCTTCTAAATCTATTTAGAGGACATTCTATGTAATGTCCCCATTTTTAGCACTGCACCTTTGTGATGTCCCCATCCTAGTCAGCTGCAGCTGGATATGTGGTTAGCCTATCATCCTGGTCCTCGTAGGCTGACAGATATGTGTAGAGGATCAATTGAGGCAGTTACCCGGTGTTCAGGAGCTTCTTTCTTGCAGTTGTTTCCGGTTCGAGCCTTCGCAGAATCCTTAGAGTGGTTTTTTAGAGACTTTCTATTTTTAGAAAGTCAGACAGGCGGAAGCTGCTATTTTGGGCAGGGGCACCTGGTTCAGCTGTTTAGCTCAGAGTCGACCCAGTTCATCAGTTTGATGGTCAGATGGAGAAATAACAGAGTATTTAATGATTTATTGAATAATTAATAATTTTGACTTTATATTAAAGTCACTTTATTAATTTATTTAAATATTTAATAAATGGCGTATTATAAAGTATTTATTATACTTTATAATAAAGTGAAAAATTAACATAATGAATAAGTAATTATTCATTAATGATGGGGCGCCAATTATTTATTATATTTCTCCTAAGTCAAGAAGAGCGAATTTAATCATTATTTAAATGATTATTAAAAAAAGGATGCTGGGGTCGAATTTTCCAAGAAGCTATATATTCACAGCTAAAGACAAATCGAACTCTTATGTCTTGATTATTCAATTTGTCTTCTTTTTGCTCTGAGCATTGAAGTTTGCAAAACCTAGGGTTTCAGCAGACGAACGATTTTGGAGAACGATACCTCTTCAGAATCTGGCATACTGAGACTGTGCAATACCAGTTGAAGATTGTCTACTTGGTAGCTTCACACAGAAGTTGCAGTTGAGTTTATTGATCGATTCAGGCAGAGTTTTGCAGAGAATATTCATCAGTCATTTGGGGCGACCCTTTCAGAGATCTTTTTACAGGGATCTGGCACTATTTTCAATAAGGCCGTACCATATTAATTACATCTGCTAGGCCGTACAGATCTGTACTTGCAGGGTCGTACTTCTCTTTTCAGGAGGAAACGCCTTCAGCTTTCAACTTCTGACAGAGGGATCCAGTGCGCCTTGGGTTTCTGGAGATTTCTCTTTGTTCTGTGCTTGGAGATTCATGCCTTGGAGTTAGCCGTACTATTTCCTTTCATTCTTTCATGTGGCTGCAACAACAATCAAGTTCTTTTGAAAATAAGTTGTATTTCCATTATATGTTCAATTTTAGATATTGTATGTGCTCTGGAAATTTAATAAATTGATGCGCCTACATCTTCTGAGCATTTCCCAAGTATATTCATTGCCTTAAGATTTGTTATGAATTTTTAAGCAATTTTAGATCAAAATCGCAGCTTCTTGTTTATTGTCAAAAAACTTCAAAAACACAAAAAAACACAAAACTCTCAAAAATCAGTATTTACAGTTAGGGTTTGGGGCTGAGAGACACCCGGTCTCCTACAGTGGTATCAGAGCACAGTTTTCCTGCCATCCTGTGCTTTTTCAGTTGCTTTTTCAGAAAACAGAGTGCTTTTTGGTTGCTTTTTCATGAGTAGAGACATCATTCATTATACCAAGGGTGTAGGAACAGGCAGAGTTGAGGATTGGACAGGTCCACCTATTCCTGAAGGTGAGACAGTGTCAGGAGTGTTGGGTATTCACAGATCTAGCTCCAACAGCAGGGAGAACAGTGTTGCAACCCTAATGGCAGACCGTGAGATCCCTGCAGAGACACATAGGGATTTAGGGAAAGCACATGCAGAGGGTGATATTACAGATGAGGAGTTTAGACACAGGCATGATAAATTGATGGACATGATGTCCCAATTGATGGGCACTATTAGGCAGTATACCCCATCACAGCCACATTATATTCAGATCGGACAGTCGAGCAGGACTGCAGGAGTGGATCAGCCTTTGGCATCAGCACCACGACAGCCATCACCGATCTATCATGAGCGTAGGTGGGGACAGCCTACATTCTTACCCAGAGAGACCCCACCTCCGACTCCGGGGGCAGAGCAGCAGGGGCATCATCAGGAGTTTCAGCCGCATAATGGCATGTCAGTAGCAGATGTGACTAGGTTTCACGGTGAGTACCTATCATTGGCACCTGAGATCAAGCAGGCATTATCTTTTCATGAGTTTATGGATGTTCATAAACCTAGAGGAGGAGGCAGATTTGACCGTAGAGCTCCTCAGCATCAACAGCCACAGCCACAGGTGAACAGGGACTCGCAGTATGCAGTTAGCAAGATCACCTTGCCATACTTTGATGGGTCTGACAAGACGTCAGCGAGGTATTGGGTCCAGAAATTGGACAACTATTTATCACTGAGGCCTATGCAGGAGGACGAGGCCATTAAGTTTGCTACTTTGCATCTTGATGGACTTGCACATGATTGGTGGCACCATGGCATGTACACACTTGGCCATCATGCAGTTACTACCTACCAGGAGTTCACCAGCAGGCTCATAGAGCGTTTTGATAAGAAAGATCCGGAACTCTACTTCAGAGAGCTAGCTCAGCTCAGACAGACAGGTAGCTTGGATGTGTATGTCAGTGAGTTTCAGAAGGTTGCAGTCATGGTGATAGGCATCTCAGAGCGGAGACTTGTTATACTCTTCGTCGAGGGTTTGACAGAGCCTATGAGAGGTTGGGTCAAGGCATTTGATCCTCCCACCCTTCAGGAAGCCATGAGGAAGGCTCGAAACATGGAGCTTGCAGCACCTCGCAGCAAGTTCAATTCAGGTTCGACACCCTACACGAGGCCTAATAGGTCTTTTGATAGGAATAGGCCCTTTGACAGGAGGAGGGATCAACCGGATCCTAAGAGACAGAATGCACCACCCTTTGACAGAGAAACACTGAATGACTTGCTGAAGAAAAAGTTGTGTTTCTGGTGCAAGGCACCCTACGATGAAAAACATGTATGCCCACTTCGTCCCAAGGTCAAAAATAATCAGATGGAATGGTTTTATGAGGGCGAAGAGCAATCTGATCTGTCAGACCAGCAAGCTGATTCCGAGCATTCAGATGATGACAGGTCCGAAAATGAGGGTGAAAACGATGGAGGAAGGAAGCTACAGGAAGCACACTTGACTAGCCTTCAGAGAGATGGGTCATTTAGGCTTCGCGGGATTCTAGCAGGTCAGAAGGTGATCATGTTATTGGACACGGGTGCCACACATAATTTCATTGATGCACGGTTGGTAGAGAGGCGTGGTATTCAGACAGAGGAGTTTGAGGGTATCCGAGTCAAGGTGGCGGATGGGTACACCCTCAAATGTGACCGAAAGATTACTGATCTTCCGATGCGACTGAACAACTATGAATTCAAGACTGAATTCTATGTTGTTAATATGGGAGATACTGATGTGGTGTTAGGGATAGCATGGTTGCACGATTTGGGTGAGTTCACACTCAATTTGCGAGACATGGAGATGAAGTTTAAGGTTGATGGGAGACCTCATGTCATCAAGGCTATTCGAGACAGTAATCTGAGGATGGTTTCATTTAGGCGGATGGAGAGGCTCATTCGTCATGATATGGTTGACTGGGCAGCAGAGTGACTGGGCAGCAGAGTGCATGTTGATGCCAGCCCAGCAGGAACAGCAGAAGGGTGAGTACCACCCGGACATTCGGATATTGAGGACTAAACACTCCAAAGTGTTTAGTGACATTCCACCTGGTAGACCTCCAGACAGAGGCACGGAGCATATCAATGAGTTGGAGGAGGGCGCAAAGCCCGTTATGATCACACCCTACAGGCATCCGAAACGACTCAAGGATGAGATAGAGAAGACCATCAATGAGTTGTTAGCTATGGGACACATTAGACCTAGCAAATCACCTTTTGCTTCATCGGTTGTATTGGTGAAGAAGAAGGATGGGTCACTTCGGATGTGTATAGACTACCGCCAGCTAAACAAGAGGACGATTAGGAACAAGTACCCGATACCACGCATTGATGAGCTGATGGATGAGTTGCACGGAGCTATCTTCTTTACGAAGATTGATTTGAGATCAGGGTACCACCAGATTCAAATGAGGGAGCAGGACATTGAGAAAACCGCTTTCAGGTGTCATTGCGGTCACTTCGAGTTCTTGGTTATGCCGTTCGGTCTAACCAATGCACCTGCCACCTTTCAGGCTACCATGAACAGGGTTTTCAGTTCTCAGCTGCGGAGATTTGTATTGGTCTTCTTCGACGACATTCTAGTATACAGCAGGTCATGGGAGGAGCATTTAGCTCACTTAGACGCAGTTTTGGGCATCTTGGCTGATGAGTCATTCTATGCCAAGGAATCCAAGTGCGAGTTAGGTATGGAGGAGTTGTTGTATCTTGGGCACATCATCAGTGCCAAGGGAGTGAGTATGGACCCTGAGAAGGTCCGAGCGATAGTTGAGTGGCCGGTACCTGAGAACCTTACGCAGCTCAGAGGCTTCATTGGGTTGTGTGCTTTTTACAGGACGTTTGTTAGTGGGTTCTCACGTCACGCCGCACCCCTTACTGACTTGACAAAGAAGGGGGCGTTTACTTGGTCACCACAGGCGCAGGAGTGCTTTGACAAGTTTAAGGTGATCATGACTTCGTGGTCCGGTGCTAGCATTGCCCGAATTTTAACTTCTAAGTCATTTGATTTGTTTTGGCGATGCTCGTGAGAGGGTATTGGAGCCGCTTTTGATGTGTAGAGCCGACACCTCATTGCTTTTGAGAGCGTAAAGCTTAGGGTCCCGGAGAGGTTCTACAAAGATTTACGCATTAAGGAGATGTTAGCCATTATGCATGCTTTGGCTAAGTTCAGGCAATACTTGGTGGGCAGCAAATTCAGTGTCTGTACAGACCATAACAGCCTGAAACACTTCCTTGGACAGCGAGACCTGAATGAGAGACAGCAAAAATGGGTCAGCAAACTGCAGTCGTATGACTTTGATATTACCTTCATTAAGGGGAAGCAGGATGTTGTAGTTGACGCCTTGTCTCGTAGACCTCAATTGAATGCCATGGCACAGATTGCCGAGGATTGGAGGCATCGGATTATTGCAGAGTATGCTAAGGACCCATGGGCCTCTAGCATCATTGACAGGACAGAGCAGGATAGCAGGTACACCATTGTAGATGACTTGATCATTTACAAAGGGCGGATTTTACTGATTCCCGATTCTGAGTTGAGAGCTACAGTTTTGAGAGCCTTTCACGATCTTCCTATGGCGGGCCATCCCGACTACTTCAAAACATATAAGCTGGTTCGGGAACGGTTTACTTGGAGAGGGCTGAAAACTGATGTTCTCTAGTATGTTCGAGAGTGTTCTGTTTGCCAGCAGAACAAGCAGGAGCACACTTATCCTGCTGGATTGCTCCAGCCACTTCCGATACCTGACAGGAAGTGGGAGTGTTTATCGATGGACTTTATCACGGCTTTGCCGAAAGCCCAAGGTAAAGATTGCATCTACGTAGTGGTTGATCGGTTCACTAAATATGCACACTTCTTCCCGATTACTACTACATTCACAAAGACGTTGCATCGCGTAGCCGTTCTTCGTGAGAGGTATTCTGCTGCATGGGTTTCCTGACGATAGTCACGATAGAGACAAATGTTCATGAGCAACTTTATGTGAGTTGTTCAGTTTCTAGGGACCGAATCGACACCGAGTAATGCCTACCATCCGAAGCAGACAGATGGGCGCATGACTGTCAATAAGTGGGTGGAAGGTTATCATGCTAATTACATAGCCGACAGCGTAGAGCTTGGGTGAGGTGGATATATCTCTGCGAGTATTGTTATACCTCGACTCACCACATGACGATACAGATGACACCCTTCATGGCTTTATATGGGTATGAGGCACCCAACCTTTTGGACCTGATATTGAGTGATAGCAGAGTGCCGAGTGCAGGGGATATGATGCAGAGTTAGCAGGACATTTTGAGGTCTCTCAGAGACAATATCCAGCGGGCACAGAATCAGCAAAAGCAGTATGTTGATCAGAAGAGGGTTGAGCGGTCCTTTGATGTGGGTGATATGGTGTACCTTATGTTGCAGCCGTATCATCAATCTACTCTGCGGAAGAGTGGGGCAGAGAAGCTGAAGCCTCGTTACTATGGACCATTCCGTGTTGTCAGACGAGTGGGCGAGGTAGCTTTTTGGCGTGAGTCGGACTTTGCCGCCAGAGCAGCGTGGTTCACAATGTTTCACGCTTCTCGCTTTGAAAAGGCATTACCGCATGTGATCCCTCTCCGCTTGCCACCCCTTGATGAGATCTAAGGAAATTGATACTAATACCTGAGACCATCCTCGAGATGAGAGACACCTTTCGGAGGCGGGTGATCAGGGAATATCTGATCAAGTGGAGAGATTTGCCAGTTGAGGATGCTACATGGGAGTCGGAGGAGATTTTACAGCATCCAGAGTTGAGATTGCTTGAGGACAAGCAATTTCGTGAGTGGGCGGATCGTGATGTCCTCTATCCTAGTCGGGCCAAGTACTTAATATGTGGTTGGGGCCTATTATTTCGGATCCTTGTATCACGATGTGCAGATCAATTGAGTGCGCTACTCCATTGTTCTGGAGCTTCTTTGTTGCAGTTGTTTCAGGTTGGGCCTTCGCAGGATCCTTCAGAGTGGTTTTTCAGAGACTTTCTATTTTTAGAAAGTCAGACAAGCGGAAGCTGCTATTTTGGGCAGGGCACCTGGTTCAGTTGTTTAGCTCAGAGTCGACCCAGTTCATCAGTTTGACAGTCAGATGGAGAAATAATGGAGTATTTAATGGTTTAATGAATAATTAATATTTTTGACTTTATATTAAAGTCACTTTATTAATTATTTAAATATTTAATTAAAAGGGCGTGTTATAAAGTATTTATTATACTTTATAATAAAGGGATGATATTTGATATAATGAATAATTATTATTCATTAAGGAAGGCGCCAATTATTAAATGTATTTCTCCTAAGTCAAAAGCGCACATTTAATCATTTAATTAAAATGATTATTAAAAGAGTCTTTGGGTCGAATTTTTTACAAGGAACTATATAATCACAGGAAAAGACAAATCGAACGATTATGATATGATATTCAAATTTGTCTTCTATTTTGCTCTGAGCATTGGAGTTTGCAAAACCTAGGGTTTCAGCAGACGAATCGATTTTGGAGAACGATACCTCTTCAGAATCTAGCATACTGAGACTGTACAATACCAGTTGAAGATTGTCTTCTTGGTGACTTCACACAGAGGTTACAGATTGAGCTTATTGATTGATTCAGATAGGGTTTAACAGGAAATATACATCTAGCATTTGAGGCGACTTCACAGAGTTATTTTCTCAGGGATCTGGCACTATTTTCCATAAAGTCGTACCATCTCATTTATTGCTGCTAGGTCGTACAGTTCTGTCCTTGCAGGGCCGTACCTCTCCTTTTCAGAAAGAAACGCCTTCTTCTTCAGTTTCTGGCAGACGGTTCCAGTGCGCCTAGGTTATCTGGTGATTTCTTTTGTCTGTGCTCGGAGATTCACGTTGACTACACCATCTTCATTTCTTTTCATGCTGCTGCAGCCGCCATCAGGTTCCTTTAAAGTATTATCATATTTTATTCAGTGTTCAAATTTTGTTATTGTAAAAGCTCTGGAAATATAATAAATTGATGCGCCTTAGTGTTATGAGCATTTTCCACGCATTTTCATTGCCATAGGATTTTTTAGTGAATTTTTAAGCATTTATTAAGCAAATCCCAGTTTTCTGTTATTTCTCAAAAACCTATCAAAACCAAAAAAATACAAAAAACAATCAAAACAAACAAAGTCAGAGTTTTCAGTTAGGGTTTTGGGGTTGAGAATCCCCTGGATTCTTACATTAGCAAATTGGAATGGCAAAAGGAATATTGTTGTTTGTCAAACCAAAAAAATGAGGGGAGGTAGGATCATTATGAAATGGGAGGTTTTGGTAAGCCCTATGCTTATTTAGAACATTGGGAGCAGCAATATCAATGATGGATAAAGTTCTAACAGCAAGATATTTGAATAACTCTCCAAAGTTCAGCACCTACATGGGCTTCACATGCTCCCCATGAGTCTTCAAAGTTTGAAAGTCAAAAGAAATGTTAGTATGGGATCTACAATTAGCAATATTACCTAATGCTTGGCAGAAAAGTTTGAGCCACAGATTTATTGGTGTAGCTACCTCCTCCTCATCAAAATTGATAAGTTGATTGTGATTATTGGCACGTCAAGGTTTGGGGAAAGAGTGTAATATGCACCCTTGTTCTGCCTTTGTTTTTTTTCATTTGTTTTCTATTTGATGTGTTTAATAGAAGAAGATGGAAATGCAAAAGGTGTAGAGAGGATAATAAAGTAACTTCCAGCAAATAAATAACTTAGAAGTAGGACAATATTTAGAAATACATATAGCTGAAAATTCCAGATTTCATTTCTGATCTGAAAATACAAATTTATTCAAATGTAAGAGCAACCCAAGTCATCAAATAGCATTACATATCTATTTCAAACATACCCACAAAATTTGATAGACTTTGATAAATTTATGTACTTACAACCAGCAACCTGGAAGTGTAAATAGATGTCGATTTCTTCTCAATAACTCATTGGTTCACTCCCCTAGTGATTGTTGAGTATCACACCACCCTAGGCGCCTCCAAAGAACCCCAAAGATTGCTCCCAAAATAGGTGCTTAGCCTCATAACCCTCACGCCTTCCTAGGTAACTATACGGCCAAGCTGAGAGGTGTAGAGCCAAGAAGAGGGCTGAAATTTGGATTGAAAAGGAAGGCAATAAACTACTATTCATCCCTCACCAATTTGCTCAAAAACTTAGACTTGAAATCTCCAACTATGATCCCTATGTGAAATCGCCAAGAAATCTTCTAGATTGTGTCTTTCAACAATGTGGCAAATGTTGCCTATAAGGGGTTTGGTCCTCGCAAACCCTAAAGAAGAACCTACTCCTCTAGAAAAGAATACCAAAATATCAAGTCAAGCATAAACCCAAAATGAGCTTCCCAAATGCTTTTATATGGCTCTCCAAAACTCACGCCCCATTTAGCATTAAATGCACTTTAATTTAAATTTAAATGTTTCCATATTTCTCCACATGAGGCGTCCAACTTTAGGGAATTTTTTAATAAATTTAAAATTTCTTATGTCTCCCAAAAGCACCCAATCATAAAGTCATTATTTAATTAAAATACGGGACCATATTAAAAATTGGGATACTGACATTAAATGCCTCCACCAACATAGCTAAAAATAGAAATGCTGACAACTGACCCTGATGGTGCCCAAAACTGACCTACTAAAATAGTTAGTATAGAAGAAATCATCCGAAACCACCCCAGAAAGTGGTGTTCCACACATCTCACCCACCAAAGCTCATTAAAATACATGTCACTACCAACTATTGGATACAACTGTCTCCAAGGATTCCCTAACCCTAACTCATTAGCCTACGAAAATCCACTAAATAAGCTAACTCTCCAACAAACTAAAGTGTCCTAAGAAGGGCACATTACAGTCTGCCCTTCCCAAAATTGTTTGCCCTCAAGCAATCTCAACTCTAGATGTTGCAAAATCTGCCCATTCTCCCATGTTGCATCCTCAACTGGCAAGTTCTTCCATTTGACCAAATATTCCTTGATAACTCTCTTTTGAAGAGTCCACTCTTTGGAATCTATAATGGCCTCTGGAACTAGTATTAATTTCCCCTCATCCAATGGTGGAAACTCTAATGAGGGAACTAAATTGTGTTCAAGTGCCTTTTTAAGCCTCGATACATGAAATACTAATTTGTTTTATGGATCTATGACAATTGCATTGAATGCATAACGCTTACAATTTTAAATCCAACTTAATTCAATAGAATTTACACACGAACATAAATAAAAATAAAGGAAATAACAAAGTGATGAAAACAGAATGAGAGAAAGAGAGAGGGAGATGCAAACAAAGTTGATAATGGAGTTCATCGTAAAAACGACTACATCTCCGGGCCCCTCTCCAATGAGTGGACCGATCCGATTACTTCTCCAAAAAATTAGTACAACATGTCGCCATAATCTCCCCTTGGTTTACAAAGAAATTTGACAAGCCCACCTTCAAAGTGCACAAGAGCAACCTCCTAAATAGCATGGAAATCGAGCAAAATTTCTCCAAGGAATTTCTTCTCCCATCACACTTAGCCTTTCCATCCTATACTACCCCCTTTTATACCACAATTTTACCCATTTTGGCCTTCAACCAAAACATTTTACAATATTTCCCAATCTCCCTTTACATGGTAAAATATTTGAGAATCCCCCCATTTACATATAAAAATCTATGATAATCCTCACTAATATCCTCTTAATAGTTTTAAAATATCCCTTTTGAGAATATTAGTTTAACCCCTTGGTTACTTGTCTTCGGGCTTATTTATTTTAAGGGGTTTAAGCTTTTATTTTGGGGTTATTGGTTTTAAGTATTTAAATTTGGGTTGAACCGGCTTCCAAATAGTGATCAAAACCGACTGATCTCCATATAGTTTTAAACACCATTCGTTGGTGTAACGATGAATAGCCTTTTATGTGGTGAGGAGGTCAGGTGGTCGACACCCCGACACCCATTTTAAACTGAATTCCAAACTTTTTATCAACAAAATCAACCGCTGGTCTAATATGGGTAAGCACACCATGCGTGCCCCAACGGTGATGGCTGATATTTGCACGCAGGAGGTTGTAGTTTCGAGCCCCATCCGGGCCGTTAAGTTTTTTTACTAGTAAATATAAATACTATTTCGCCTAACTGCCAAAGGGAGGAGAATGGAGGTGCCACATGGCACCCAGGCGATGTGCCACATGGCGCAACTTCATTCGCTGACGCCACTGACTGTTGCCAACTCGACTGCTGACTCATCGGCCACAGCAGTTGTCTAGTCACCATACAGAAGCCACGTGTCTGCCTCAGGAGGTGCCACATCACTACCATGTTGGATGTACGGATGTACGGCCTGCCATGTCACCTGCCTCGTGTCAGGTCCTGATTCATCTGTCACTGAATGTACCGTACGGAATGCCACGTCAGTGTGCTGACGGCAGCATCCATACGGTCAAAAGTCAACCTTCTCTGTACGACCTTTGACTGCTCTTATCTCAAGCAACTGGAGTCTGATTTGCGCAAAACGAATGTCATCGAAAAGCTCTCGACGAGCTCTTCATGTTAAGACCGATGTTGACCACTTTTGGTGACTTTGAATTTTTGCCTTTTTCTCTAACCTGAGCCCTCAGTTGACCAAGGTTTGATCAGGCATAACTCGAGCTTCGTAGCTCCGTTTGACTCTGTTCGAGTTGCATTGGAGTCATAATGTCGAGCTCTTCCTAGTGATGCCGATTCTGGAGACAAATGAGAAACTTCAAATTTTGACGAAGATCCTCTGGATCAAATACCTTATGAACTTTATTGCTAGTTGGTAAATCAAGCTCATAGGCAACCTCATCAATCCTCCTGGACACTCTAAATGGACCATAGAACCTGGGCTTAAGCTTCTTTGCTCCGCTCTTCTTGAGAGTAAACTATCTATATCGTTGAAGCCTCAAGTACACCATGTCCCCAACCTCAAAACTACACTCCACACGATGTTGATCAGCATATAACTTTTGTTGATTTCGTGCTTGTTGCAAAGTTCTTCAAAAATTTCATAACATCTTGACTCTCCTACAATAAATCCCTTGCCTTAGGCACTCTGTTGTCCCCAAAAAGCAAGTCCAAGAAATCAAGTGCCTCATACCCAGACAAAGCCATGAAGGGTGACATCTTGATGGACATGTGATAAGTAGCATCATAGCAGTACTCACCAAGGTGCAACCATTTAATCCAAGCTCTCTGCTCTACTCACACATAGTTTTTGAGATACCCTTCCACCCATTTGTTAACTATCTGTGAGTGGTAACTTATGCTACGAGTGAGCTTTGTCCCACTCAATCGTTCCTGCCAAAAGAGGCTTAGGAACCTACTATCCTTGTCACTCACTATAGTCCTAGGCATCCCATGCAATCAGAAAATCTCCCTAAAGAGCAAATCAGTTGCCTGTATTGCAGTATATGTCACTGAAATCGCAAAGAAATGTGTAAATTTGATTAATCTATCAATCACAACATATATGCAATCAATGCTTTGTACCTTCGGTAGCCTGGGGATGAAATCCATGGAGATACATTCCCATTTCTGATTAGGAATGGGTAGGGGCTGAAGTAGACCAGCTACATAAGTGTGCTCATTCTTATTTTGTTGGCAAGTGGGACACTCTCTGACATACTTAAGGACTTCATTTTTTAGTCCTTTCCAAGTAAATATTTCCCGGAATTGCCTATAGGTCTTGAACAAACCTGGGTAACCAGCCATGGGTGCATCATGAAAAGCCCTCATATTGTCCCCTTAAGCTGTGAATTAGGCACCAAATAAATCCTCTCCTTATAAATGATCAACTCATTGAGCACTATAAACCTATCATCATGGATAATGTCTTCTATGATCCCTACTGCCCAAGAATCCTTATTGGACAGACATTGCTAATTGTGGAGTGGCAAATTGGAGGTCTTGCAAGTTTATTTGTTGTTCAGTCTTTCTCCATTGTTGGACTTACCACTCCCAATGTTGGCTTGCACCTGCCTAGGGAAACGTAAGGCTTGTTTATTGTTGGACGCCTAGGGATTATGACAATTTATTGCTATGTTGAGGGCGCCTAGGGTTGGAGATCAATTTTATTGGCATGCCCCAATCCCCCATTGTAGCCTCCAATATAACCGCCAACAACAATATAGACCCCGATCACTAACTAACCGACTGACCATTAAGACAAGGCGACGACTCTCCAAAAAGCATAATTAATAATTAATAATCAAAAGAGAAATTTGGAGGTAGCGATCAGGCAGAGGGACATGTCCCTTATCAAGGAAGAGTAATGATGAACAATTATGTCTATTCCCCACCATAGGGGTATTAAAGGGGATACACTTCCAAGAAGAGGGGGCATCGAATCATCGGCAAAAATATATTTACATTCAGGCAATCAATATCTTCTTAATATTAAAACGTAGATCAAAACAGGAAGGCAATTGGAGCAGATCTAACGTAATTATCTACACTCAGTAGACAAGGGCAAAAGTTAGCATTTGCTAATATATTTACATCCAAAATATAGCAATCTTATATTTTAGCAAGTATTATGGTATGCTCTATCATGATTATTGTGTATAATAATATATTTATTATTGCATAATCTCTATGAATCAAGATATACTTAGTGTTTGTAATTCTCAACAAGCAACCATGCAGAGGAGTGGGGAAAGTACCAGTAAGGTGAGTAGGTACTAGATTTCTTTCTAAGTACGCCACTCCATGTTAGATGCCTGTGTGTCTGCCACTTGGGGCCAAGGGGGTGAGTGTCCGCCCTTGGGCTTAGATCGGGGAATCTACGGGCCTCCTATTGTAGCCTATGTTCCATGGCATTTTGGGGATGGGGATGAGGGGACGGCAGGGGACGAGTTTCGGGGATGGCAATCCGAGGGCAGATTTTTGGGGACGGCGAGGGGACGGTGATATAGGAATTTTTCAAAAAATATATATATATATTGAATTACATATATATGTATGAATTTTTAAAAATATATTATATATAGAGAGAGAAAGAGAGCAATTTGAAATATCAAATATATGCAACAATATCAATATGACAATATGTGCATAGACAAAGAGTATAACAGCAGTATAACAGCGATATAACAACAATATAAAGATAAAGGTAAACACTAACAACAATGCCAATAACTTAACTATTAAATATAAAAACATTTTGTTCATGTTTTAATATTTATAAAACATTAAATATTTGATATTTGATCAAACATTTAATATTTATCAAGCAATTTTTATTTAATTTGACAATGAATTAAATAGTTTGTTTAAAAAGTAAACATTTTATCAAATATAATAAAATATTTAATATTTAATATTTATCAAGCAATTTTTATTTAATTTTCCAAAAATCAAAATATTTTTTACTTTGATGAAAGGGGGATGCCTGGGCGTCCCCGATACGGTTGGGGGACACCTAGCCGTTTCGGCGACTCCTAGGCGTCCCCTTTTATTTTCCAGTCATTCCCTTTTTTGGGGACGCGTTTCCTGCCGTTTCCCAATTTTGGAAAATCATGGGGGATGCCTAGGGGACGTCCCCTACCATCCCCGAAATGCCACAGGGGACAGGGACTTAGGGTTGGAGGGGGGGGGGGGATGCGTCCCCGTGTAAAAAAAATTGTAGCTTTTCCCCAAACTCTAGATGGATTGGTTGTTGGGATGGATTCAATGAGTCTCAATCATAAGAAGGATGGATAAGGCAGCATGGATAGGGAAGGCAAGTACAAGTTTATCCACTAAGTATGCCACCCCATGGTGGATGCCCACGTGTCTGCCACTTGGGGCCAAGAGGGATGGTATATCCACTCTTGGGCTTAGCATGGATAGCTTCGGGGACCTTATCATGTTTCTCATCCAAGTCCTATTATGATTAAACATCCACTATACATTATGGATATTGTGTAGTTTATATAGTTTGAAATAGTTCGGTATTTTTACATAGTTTAAATAGATAACACATTTATTATATATGTTTTCATCATATGAATTATATTTCCAATATTGTCTAACATGATTGCAAGACCTAAACCAAGTTTTATATTGCTTCAAGCATATAATTGGTGAGTTATAACCACTAACTACATTAAATTTTTCATTCTAGGGCAAGATTTAGGGCAATCATAAATGGGGACATTACATTTCTATCATTTGGGAGCATCTATATTCAGTCTTGAAGGTGTGGCATCCAATTTCTAGAGCTTGCAGGGGCTGTTCGCAAGTGCAGAAAATTGTCAAAGATAAATACAATTTTTGGGTATGTTTTAAATAGATATGTAATGTCATTTTATAAATTGGGTTGCTCCTACATTTGAGAAAAGGTGTGTTTTAAAATCGGAAATTAAATCTGGAATTTTCAGCTTCATGTATTCCCTAAGTCACAGAATTCGGCGAACTTGAAGCATGAAATTCGATTTTTTCCGAATTTGAAATATTTATTTAAAACTCGTTCAAATTCGGCCATTTATTCGTACAAAAAAACACATCTGTTTTTTAGGGTTTTTTAAAGCATTTTATAGGGTTCTTGCAATGTTCTTATAATAAAACATGACTCTGCTGCAATTTCCTCCATTTCCGCCACAATTTTTTTATTTTTGCTGCGATTTCTTTGATTTTCACTGCGATTAGGGCTTCCCACTGTGATTAGGGTTTTTTGCCTCGATTTATGTAAATGAGTTTGTGTTTCCAGGCTCTTGCAGTGCTCGCGCGACCAGATATATTACTAACAATTAAGTTCAAGTGCCCACAAAACTCTTGTCCTCAAAGACTAAAAGAATATAATGACATAATGACGAGTAAAAGAATATCTTAAAAATAATTATACACATATTTTGAAACTATTGGTTGCTTAAAAACGAGAAAGCGGAGCCCTTCCATAGCATAGAACCACCCCTTGTAAGAGCTCGTAAACAAATTTGCCATGATTGCATTAAGGAACCTGTTGGATTTGTTTTTGCTGCCACCGCAATGTCTCTTTGACTTCAAATATTCATGGGGACGGTCTTTTCAGGGCTTTTTATTTTTATTTAATCTATTTTTTTTCCAAATAAAATTTAATTTATTTATATTTTATGTTTTAAATCATGTCCATTTGTTATTTAATTTTATTTTTTATTCATAATATTAAAATTTAATATTTTTAAATAAATATTTATTTATTATAATATATTTATCATTTAATATATAATTTAATTTATTTATTATTAATATACTAATAATATTTATAATTTAAATTATATTTTTAAACATTTATTTTTTATTTTGTTTTGTATTTAGTTTTATTAAAATATTTAAACATATTAATATATGTTAATTTTTTTTACTTATTTTAAGTTTATTACTTATATTTTTAAAAAATCAAAAATATATAAGGCGAATTTAATCCGAATTTTTTATTTTTCAACTTTTTCCTTGTCGAACTTCATCCGAATTTCAATGTTGCCGAACTCGAATTCGAATTCGAACCTTGTGACTTAGTGTATTCCTAATTGTTATTTTTCCGAGTTATTAAATTGCTGCAAGTTATTTATTATCTGGACTTTATTTATCATTCTCAAAACCATCACAAAGTATTGCAAAAACAAATCAACAAACAAACAAAAAACAAGGGCAGATTGAGGGTTTTAATGTCCCCTACTAGCTGGTCTTCAGTTTTCAGTAGGATTATCCTATCATTTTGACCCTCGTAGGCTAATGGGTTTAGATAGAGGGTCCTTTCAGGCAAATACTCGGTCAGTTGATGACACTACTCTTCTCCAGAGCTTTGTTGGGTTCAAGTTTGGCCTTTGCTGAGAATTTGGGGGTTCAATTTGCATACTTACTATTTATGGTAATGTTGTGACCTTTTTCACACATCGCTCCATTGCAAATGGGGACCCCCTAATTTTTGCTTCGTTTGGGTCTTTTGGCTTGTTTTTGATTGGCTTTTCCCACTGTCTCTCTCTTTGTTGTTTTCCTTTCCAGGGTTGTGCCCGTCCAAATTGAAATTTTGGCTAAGTCTGTAGAATTGGGATTTGCGTTTATCACGTTGGTTTGAGGTCAAATCAAGTTTGGCTATTGAAATCTGAGACTAACATTGTTGTCAGGGGGGGAGGGGCTACAAACAAGTTTCCACTGAATTTTCATCAAATTCTGACAACTTACTATTTTTAGTAAGTGTTCAATTCAGAACGGTCTCTCAGCACTTTTGAAGTTCCGATCGCTACACTGCATCTAGAACATGTCAACCTGCGCGTCTGCAAGTTTTGAGCCAGAACAGACAGCTGTCTATTTTTAGCAAGTTCAGCTCCTGGAGCAGATTTTAGGGTTTATATGCGAAGTTCTTCAATGCATGTCTACAGAATCTTTCTGGGTTTTTTGAGACCTTCACGAGGATATAACATGCAAAATGAGATGATGACTTTCAGAATTCAGCCTTTAGAGGCTGTTTTTAGGGTTTGCATGTTAAGATTTTCTTTGCATGTCAGCGTATTCCTTGTGGGTTTTTCGAGACCTTCGTAGTGGTATAACATGCAAACCAGGATCAGAATTTTTTCAGGAGTCGTCTTCGGAGGCTATTTTTAGGGTTTGCATGTCAGAGCTTTTAACGCATGTCTGGATATTTTTTCTGGGTTTTTCAAGAGCTACACAGTGATGTGACATGCAAAGCGAGATGATCAATTTTCAGAGACTTACTATTTTTAGCAGGTCCATTCCAACAGCTGCCCAGCGCATCAGGATTACAAACAGGGTGAAGTGCAACAGAAACGAGGTCAAACGGAGGTCATTTGATATACATGCAAGTCAAATTAGGGTTTCCAGCTTCGGGACCCAAAATGAGGGGTAAAATGTCAGAATTTTCGAAAACTGGTATATCCCACTACGATCAACATCTTTCAAGCTATCCACCGGTAAAATTTGAAGGCAATCGGAGCACTTACTATTTATAGTAAGCCATTCCAAAAATAGGCTAAAAATAGTAAATCAGCAGCACGCGCCAGTGTGAACGGGCAAGTCATCTGATGAGAGTTACGGGATTCAAATTTCAAGACAAACGGAGTTGTGGAGGTCTCAAAAACAGGCAGTTGCTATAAATAGTAAACCACCCTCAAAAACGTGCTATAAATAGCAGGTCAGCTCGAGATGGCAGTGTGAACAGACTAACTAGGTCATGAGGATCCCATGGTTAAAATTTCAAATCAATCTGAGCTTCAGAAGAGGGAAAACCTGAAATTTACTAAATACAGTGAGGCATGAGCAAGCAGCTGAGAAAAGTTCTAAGTCTGAAGTTCATCCTCCTCCACCCTGAAAATGCGCCCATCTTCAAGCCAGGTTCATGAAATTGTCTAAGTCTGAATCTCGTCCTGCAGGACCCTCTAAATGCGCCCAAGGAAGAATAAGCAGATGATGAAATTTTTTCTAAGTGTTGGACTTAAGTCCACCTCCTACCCCTAAATGCGCCCTCATCCTCAGATGGCTGGAGGCTGCTAAAAATTCTAAGGCAAAGAGCTAAGTCCCTCACCACAGGCTAAATGTGCCCATCTCCAACATGAGCTCCATGAAAATTTTCTAAGTAAGACTTAAGTCTGCCTGCTACCCCTAAATGCACTCATGCAAAGTCAAGATGTTAAAAAAAAAGTTTAAGTGTTGGACTTAAGTCCACCTCCACCATCAAAATGCGCCCTCAAGGTGAAGATGATAAGAAAAATTCTAAGTCAAGGACTTAAGTCCTCCTCAGCATGCTATATGCGCCCAAGTAAAGTGGGGTCAAGACAAAGTGTTGACTTTCTCCTCTCCCCTTTGAATGCGCCTTAAGATGAAGAGAAGCTCCAAGAAATTTCTAAGTGTTGCAAATTGGAAGTTCAAGGCCTCATATGTGCCCAAGAAGAAGAGGAGGCCTTGAAAATTTCTAAAGCATTCAAATTTGAAGTAGACCCCCTCATTTGCGCCTTGACTTGAAGGGGAGACTAGAAAAAAATCTAAGTATGGAAAATTTGAAGGAAGACCCCTTGAATGCGCCTTTGACTTGGAGGAAGACTAAAAAAAAAGAAATTTCTAAGTGTTGCAAAATGAAAGTCAAAGGTGGTATATGCACCCAAGTGAGAAGAAGCACCAAGAAATTTTTCTATGCGTGGGAAATTGGAAGCTCCCACCCCCAAATGCGCCCTTGAGGGAGAATGGAAGATGAGATGCCTAGGAAATTTTCTAAGTGTGAAAAATGAAAGTTGAAGAGTCCAAATGCGCCTAAAGGAAAGAGGGTGACTCAAAAATTTTCTAAGGCATTGGAATTGAAGGCAGATACCCTCAAGTGCGCCCAGCTTAAGAAGGAAGATGGAAAAAGTTTCTAAGTAATGACAATTGAAGTTGGACCCCTTGAATGCGCCCTAGTAAGGAGTTTGACTTAGAAGTTTGGCTAAATGAAAGTCCAAGGTGGTATATGCGCCCAAAGCATCAAGGTGAGTGATTGAAAATATTTCAAGTGTTGAAAAGTGACAGCTCAGACCCCTATATGCGCCCAAGATTAAGTGGAACTTGAAAATTCTTCTAAGGCAAGTGAAATTGAAGGCTTCAGGGGTCAAATGCGCCCAAGTTGGCTGGGAGGTGATAAAATTTCCTAAGGCAAGGCAGGGGAAGAAAATACGCCCAGATATGAAGGATGAGAATAAATTTAGTTGAGAAATATTTTTCTAAGGTTTAAAATTCAAAAAATTAAATGTACCCCTTCGTTTGTAGACCCATGGATTCGACGCTTTCTGAGGGGAATTTTCTTTTGGGTATCGAACGTCTTCGAAGAAGAATTGATTTTAAAGTCTTCCACAGCTTGCCAAGGATTCTGAGGTGGATATTTTTTGATGGGCACCAGATTGATGAATTTCCTAGTGAAAATTTAAAAAATTTCTAAAGCAAGAAGGATAAAATATGTTGTTGAAATAAAATGCCTTAGCGGATGAATTTGAAGTTGATTGCCTAGGTGAATTTGCTTAAATTCTTCGTGAGGATAATTTTCTCGAGTCAGAGATGAGTAAAATCAAGGTTGTCAATGCCTCAGCCGGAAAAGTGAATTTCTTGAAGAGGATGCAGTTGAAGCTAACACTTTCAAAAGATGATTTTAAAAGTGCATCTCTTAAATACGCCCTTGAGGAAGATGAAATTTGTCTAAGGCATTGAAATATGACGCACAACAGTCATATGCCCCAGCCTACAGATGTTGAAAAATCATGAAGAAAGCAAAGCTGGCTAGAGAAAAACGATGAACCCTATCAAATCCGGAGATCACTCAGACCTCGGGAGTCATAGCATGAAAATGAGGTGAGTGTAGTGAATTTATATTATGAAGTATTTTGATGCTCTTCTCCTTGCTTGTTTTGCAGGGTGAACACCGAGGCCAAGGCATGATGACTTAGGAAGATGGAGCAAGTACTCTAGGATTACATTTCAACCTCGAAAGAAGAAAAGTTGCAAAAAATGGCTTAGTGTTGAGACCTAGTATGTGCCCAACTCAAGTGGCAAAAGAAGAAATGTTTGCGCTCAAGACTGGAAAATCCTTCAGGCTCAGGCATTGAAGAGTTGAAGAGCGATAGCTAAGAAGAAGGTCGTCCTCAAGCACTTCGGAGTTGAAAAAACAAGAGAAAATCATCATCAAGCGGGAGAAAGAAGTTGCCGCCTTGAAGTCAGATCAAGAACGTACTTGCCATACCAGTCCAAGAAATAGAAGCCATGATGATCAGACTCATCCAATTCGCAGTCAAGAAGAAAAACAAAAACAGTGTGAACGTGTTTGCAGACAGGAAGCTTCTAGAAGTTGGTGGACATTAATTGGTCATTTATTACCCCACTCTTCTTAGTGGCGGATTTTAGGGTTAGGGCTTATGTGGCTTGATCTGGGCCCTCCATCTGATTGTAATCTGAGCCGTCCATTGGACTTGGCCAGCTATATAAAGGGGCATCCCCCCCTCATTTGTAATTCATTAGATTAGACATTAGATCAGAGATTAGAATAGAGAGACAGTTGGGTGATAACTTAGAGGTAGCTTAGTATAGATTGATAGAATAGTTTGAAGAAGAGGGAAAGTTTTCCCTTTGAAAACTTTGTAAGAAATTGTTGTGAACACTCAATAAAAAGAGTTTTCATTGATGGTGAATTTCGTCTTTTGTTGTGAGTAGCTAGCAAGGTTTCTTCGTCCTTCTGATTCGAATAGTAGCTTAAAGTAGGGTAAATTTCATTTCATGCAAGTAGATAGTAATAATGGAATGTGGTGTTTGATCTAAGCAAGCTTCGCTTATCCATACCACTAGCGGGCTCACTGACGGTGTGTTCGCCATGTGTGGTCAACTGGAAACATTGTGGGCCTAACTTCAATCACAGTTTGAATGATGGTATGCGTCGTTGTGATGGTATCTTCATGTCAAGTGGTGGTTTGAATATCTTTAGTCACCTCCCTTGAAGATTGCACCGACTCCGTGGAAGTTGTCCGACGCGAGGCAAAGTGAAGTCCGGTTGAAGTTTGCTGAAGTTGAGCTCCATATCCCGCATTTAGGATAGAATTTAGACTCCCTAAACCTTGCAACCACTTTAAATTCAGTACTTTCTAGTTAGAATTGGAAACCCGTGCTTCATTGATAAATCTGTCGAATTGTGAAAACCCCTTCCTCTGCTGTTGAACAATTCCGTAAGTCCCCTTGAAATACCAGCAAATCACATCGAACCAACTGAGGCTATTCGCACTAAAGGAACCTTGGAGTTGAACACACGAACTCTCTCGCAATCTTAGCGTGCTGGATACTTTGATCAAGAGAGAATAGGGTAGCCATTGGCGACTTTATTCTGTGTTGGTGCGGTCACGAAAAACACATCAACAGGTAAGTCATTCAACCAGCGGGAGACCTATGTTACTATTTATAGTCGAGCACTTGAACGTGATGTGTTTGCAGTGTAGATCCCAGAGTTTAGTTGGCATGATGAAATAAGGTGTATTGCACAAGTTATAACGTTTAATTATTATTAAAGGTGACTTTAATAATAATTCATATTATAAAATCATATTATAAAGTTATAATTGCACTTTATGTCTAATGGGGTCATGGAGACATAAAAAGGGGGCCATTAATGATTATTAAATTGGGAGCCAACTTCAAAGAGATTATTTAATTAAGCTAAAGTGCAAACCTTATATTATTTTAAATGATTCAAAAAGGAAAATTGGAGGGATCGAACTTTTGAAAGAAGTATATTAGGAGCCAAAGAGAAAATCGGCCTATCTCATTTGATAATCTCTTTTATGAGTCCTTTGGCGTTGGAGGAGAGAAACCAAGGGTTTTTGCATTTCCAGAGCTTTCAAACATTGGAGAACGTGCATTCTTCTTTGTTCTTGCTTTCTGAGATTGTGCAACATCAGCTGAAGATTGCTTGTCAGATTGGTTTCATTCAGAGGCCAACATTGTGCAAAAATCTTGAAGTTTTGAAGGGTTTTGAAAGGAAGAAACAAATAGAAATCAGATTTCATTGTGTGCTTCCAAATCTGGTCCGTACTGCTGCTGGTACAGGCCGCACCATTCTTCCCAGGCCAGGCCATACAACTTCTTTGAGGAGGCATTTGAACACTAGGGCTGGAGCGATTCATTTTAGAGGCTGAAATCTTCATGGTTGAGCACGGCTAGAGGTTTAGAATCATTTGCTACCAAAATATTGATGGAGAATCTCTTATTTGCCAGCATTTCCAGATTTGATGTGATAGACTTTCTTGATTTCTGGGTATGCTTTCATATGTAAAGGCTTTGGAAAATAATCAATAGATACTATCTTTCATTGCAGCAGTTGTTCATTTCAGTAGTTTGCATTTTTTCTTTAGTTTCTTTTATGCCTGGCATTATTTTCGAGAAAATACAAAAAAAATCAAATATCATTCAAAAAACACAAAAAAAGCATAAAACCCGAAAACAAATCAAAACACAAATTCAGAAGTTATTATTCAGAAGTACAGAAACACAGTTGGGGAGAACTAGGGTTCTTACAAAGGTGTACATTTCAAGTCCAATCGAAGGAACCATCAAGGCTTTGCTAAGCATTATCAATCTTTGGATTAGTCTTATGCATTAATCTATGGAGTTTGTTGTGTTTTTGTGGGTTTTGTTGAATAAGGGAATGTCTCAATGTCATGAAGACAGAAGAGTATATA
>VDFB02137178.1:52396-87634 GCA_007258455.2 Sequoia sempervirens | reverse complement strand
AGAAGTCAACACATGGATCAAGGAGTTGTTGACCAGAAATGGTGAAGTGTGAAAGACACCTAGGAAGGACGTCCTACCTTCCAATTGGCATTTATGATACTTGAAGTTGACTTGATGCCTCATTCCAAGTCAACTCAAGAAGGCATTAAATGTAGTTGGAGTTAACTTGATGTCCCTTTCCAAGTTAACTCCATATCCCTTAAATCATGCATTGTCAGATCCCACTGATTAAGGATGTCTAATTGGCTTCCATGATTTGTGGATCTTAGATCTCCACTAAATGTGGATGTCTATTTTGGAGGGATACTTACATTAAAGTTCACCTTTAGTTTACTTTCAGTCAACTGAAGTAGTTTCCAATTGACTCTTTGTTTACTTTCAGTTAACTGAAGTAGTTTTCCAGTTAACTGCTTGTTCCCCCTTTTTAGGAATAAATCTTGCTAATTGATTGGCAAGAACTCATTGTTAACTCAAGGAGATTTTGGGGTTGCCCACTCCTTTGAGTTCTATAAATAAGAGCCTTGGGCTCATTATTTGTTTAACTTTTACTTGCTATGCAAAATTGCTGCGCCATTGTTGCCAACAGCTTTGAAAGCGGATACTTGTTCACTCTTGGATGAGAGTTTGTTGGTCGATTGTAATTGTGCATGATTTCGTGCCTTTGCTTTCCCAACCTTTGTAATTCGTTGATGAAGCTTTGAAGGAGAATATCAGAAGGCGCTTGCATTTTGGTCAATCTTTTTGAGTTGTGTCCACGTCTTGTGTTTAATAGCTCGTTGTTTCATTTCCCTCCTCGGATAGGAGTCCCTCCTCCTTGGACATTTGTTATTGACAAGTTATCGTTTGTTGTTGTTTAATGTGTTGACTTCCAAGCTATACTTCGGATAGGAGTCCCTCCTCCTTAGCAAGCTCGTTGGCCAAGGCATCGTAAAATTGTTGTTTCTCGTGAACTATTTCCTAGCCCATACCTCGGATAGGAGTCCCTCCTCCTTGGCAGGTCTCAGATCTAGTTTACCGTATAGAGTGTTTGCTTGTACCAACCTTATCTTGGTGTATACCCGAGAGTTCAGAGCCTCGGTCATATTCTCAGGAGACGGCGAATTCAGGTGATCCAACCAACCCATTCCCGCTCCTTTACCCTCATGCTCTGTTTACCTTGAAGGTATTGGATAGATAGAAGCTAGATTAGTCGTAGTTGAGATCTGCAGAAACCAGAGAAAAAGCTTAGCTACGACGCATTGTGTTTGTGCACCCTTGTGTCCTGCCGCTGAAGCATAAAAAGATAGGAACTTTAGTTTACATTTCCCTTCCCTACGCATTGCTCCAAGCAGAGAGGGACTTCTCCTCTTTAAATAACGAAGAAGTGTTGCAAAACATTTGAAATAGCTGAACATTTACAATCAGCACTCCAGAGGTGCTAATTTAAACGCCAACACATTAAATGCTCCATTATTCTCCATCTACTCATCAAACTGACAAACTGGGTCGAAACTGAGTTGACCAGCTGATCCAGGTGCCCTGCCCAAAATAGCAGCTCCTGCCCGCCTGACTTACTATAAATAGTATCTGAAAAACCACTCTGAAAGAGTTTGCAAAGGCCCAAACCTGAATCAATTGCTGGAGTGATGTTCCCAACGCTGAATAACTGCCTCAAGTGATCCTCTAAACACATCTGCCAACCTACGAGGATCTGGATAATAGGCTAACCACTGACACGACGGTACTGTCTAGGAAGGGGACATTACAGTCCACCCTCCCTGAAATTGCTTGTCCTCAAGCAATCTCAGCTCTGGATGCTGTAAAATCTCCTCTAACTCCCAAGTAGCATCCTCAACCGGCAAGTCTCTCCATTTGATCAAATACTCTTTGATAACCCGCCTCTGAAGATGTCTCTCTCTAACATCAAGGATGGCCTCAGGCACTAATATCAACTTTCCCTCGTCATCAAGGGGTGGCAGTACTGGAGAGGGGATCACATGCTGACCCAATGCCTTCTTCAGGCGTGAGACATGAAATACGTTATGAACCTTGCTATCCGCCGGTAAGTCCAACTCATAAGCAACCTCGCCCACTCATCTGATAACACGGAATGGACCATAGTAACGAGGTTTCAACTTCTTTGCACCACTCTTCCGCAGAGTAGACTGACGATATGGCTGTAACATGAGATACACCATGTCACCCACTGCAAAAGAACGCTCAACCCTCTTCTAATCAGCATATTGCTTCTGCTGATTTTGTGCCCGCTGGATGTTGTCTCTGAGAGACCTCAAAATGTCCTGCTGACTCTGCATCATATCACCTGCGCTAGGCACTCTGCTATCACTCACTATCAAATCCAATAGGTTGGGCGCCTCATACCCGTACAATGCCATGAAGGGCGTCATCTGTATAGTCATGTGGTGAGTGGAGTTATAACAATACTCACAGAGGTATATCCACCTCACCCAAGCTCTCTGCTGTCCAGCTATGTAATTGCGCAAATAACCTTTCACCCACTTATTGACAATTTTCGTCTGTTCATCTATCTGTGGATGGTAGCTGGTACTCGGTGTCAGTTCGCTCCCACAAAGTCTGAACAACTCCTGCCAAAAGTTGCTCATGAACCGACTGTCTCTATCGCTGACTATAGTCCGAGGCAAACCATGTAACCGGAATACCTCTCTGAAGAAAAGCTCTGCAGTCTACGATGCTGTGAATGTAGTAGTGATTGGAAAGAAGTGTGCATATTTGGTCAGTCGATTAACAACTACGTAAATGCAATCTTTACCTTGGGCTTTCGGCAAACCCGTGATAAAGTCCATCGATACACACTCCCACTTCCTATCAGGTATCGAAAGTGGCTGAAGCAATCCAGTAGGATATGTGTGTTCCTGCTTGTTCTGCTGGCAAACAGAACACTCTCGAACATACTGAAGAACATCAGTCTTTAGCCCTTTCCAAGTAAACCGTTCCCGAACCAACTTATATGTTTTGAAGTACCCGGGATGGCCCGCCATAGGAAGATCATGAAAGGCTCTCAGAACTGTATCCCTCAACTCTGAATCAGGAACCAGAAAAATCCGCCCCTTGTAAATGATCAAGTTATTCACAACAATGTACCTACTATCCTGCTCTGTCCCATCAACAATGCTAGAAGCCCATGGGTTCTTAGCATACTCAGTAATGATCCGATGCCTCCAATCCTCGGAAATCTGTGCCATAGCATTCAACTGAGGTCTGCGAGACAAGGCGTCAGCTACAACATTCTGCTTCCCCTTAATGAAGGTGATATCAAAATCATATGACTGCAGTTTGCTGACCCATTTTTGTTGTCTCTCATTTAGGTCTCGCTGTCCAAGGAAGTGTTTCAGGCTATTGTGGTCTGTACGCACACTGAACTTGCTGCCTACCAAGTATTGCCTGAACTTAGCCAAAGCATGCATAATGGCTAACATTTCCTTGTCATAAATGTTGTAAAACCTCTCAGAACCCCTAAGCTTCCTACTCTCGAAAGCAATAGGGTGTCTCTCCTGCATCAAGACGGCACCAATGCCCTGTCCTGAAGCATCGCAAAACAAATCAAATGACTTTGTAAAGTCAGGTAATGCTAGCACTGGACACGAAGTCATGATCACCTTAAACCTGTCAAAGTACTCCTGAGCCTATGGTGACCAAGCAAAAGCCTCTTTCTTTGTCAAATCAGTAAGGGGTGCGGCGTGACGTGAGAACCCACTAACAAATCTCCTGTAAAAAGCACACAACCCAATGAATCCTCTGAGCTACGTAAGGTTCTCTGGTACTGGCCACTCAACTATAGCTCGGACCTTCTCAAGGTCCATACTAACTCCCTTGGCACTGATGATGTGCCCCAGATACAACAACTCAGCCATGCCTAGCTCACACTTGGACTCCTTGGCATAAAAGGACTCCTCCGCCAAGATACCCAAAACTATATCCAAGTGAGCTAAATGCTCCTCCCATGACCTACTGTACACGAGGATGTCATCGAAGAAGACCAACACGAATCTCCGCAGCTGAGAACTGAAGACTCTGTTCATGGTAGACTGAAAGGTAGCAGGTGCATTGGTTAAACCGAAAGGCATAACCAAGAACTCGAAGTGACCGCAATGGCATCTGAAGGCGGTTTAATCAATGCATGGTGCATTGGTTAAACCAAAAGGCATAACCAAGAACTCGAAGTGTCCTGCTCCCTCATCTGAATCTAATGGTATCCAGATCTCAAGTCAATCTTCATAAAGAAGATAGCACCATGCAACACATCAATCAACTCATCGATGCAGGGTATCGGGTACCTGTTCTTAATTGTCTTCTTATTGAGTTGGCGGTAATCTATACACATCCGAAGTGATCCATCCTTTTTCTTCACTAATACGACCGATGAAGCAAAAGGTGACTTGCTAGGTATGATATGCCCCATAGCCAACAGCTCGTTGATTGTCTTCTCTATCTCATCCTTGAGCCATTTCGGATGCCTGTAGGGTGTAATCATAATGGGCTTTGCGCCCTCCTCCAACTCGATAATGTGCTCAATGCCTCTGTCTGGAGGTCTACCAGGTGGAATGTCGCTAAACACTTTAGAGTGTTTAGTCCTTAGTATTTGAATGTCTGGATGGTACTCAACCTTCTGCTGCTCCTGCTATGCTGGTAATAACATACACTCTACAGCCCAATCAACCATATCATGACGAATGAGTCTATCCATTCGCCTATACGAAACCATCCTCAAATTACTATCTCTAATGGCCTTGATGACATGAGGTTTCCCATTTGCCTTGAACTTCATCTCCATGTCCCGTAGATTGAGTGTGAACTCACCCAAATCGTGAAGCCATGGCATCCCTAACACCACATCAGTATCTCCCATATTAACAACATAGAATTCAGTCTTGAACTCGTAGTTGTTCAGCCGCATCGGAAGATCAGTTATCTTTCTGTCACATTTGAGGGTGTACCCATCAACCACCTTGACTTGAATACCCTCAAACTCTTCTGTCTGTATACCTCGTCTCTCTACCAACCGTGCATCTATGAAATTATGAGTAGCACTAGTGTCAAGTAGAGTGATTACCTTTTGTCCTGCTAGGAGCCCACAAAGTCTAAAAGATCCATCTCTCTGAAGACTAGTCAAATGTGCCTCCTGTAGCTTCCTTCCTCCTTCGTTTTCACCGTCATTTTCAGACCTTTCATCATCTGAATGCTCAGAATCAGCTTGCTAGTCTGACAGATCAGAATGCTCTTCTCCCTCATAAAACCACTCCATCTAGTTATTTTTCACCTTGGGACGAAGAGGGCATATATGTTTATCATCATAGGGTGCCTTGCACCAAAAACATAATTTTTTCTTCCGTAAATCATTTAGTGTTTCTCTGTCAAAGGGTGGTGTATTTTGTCTCTTAGGATCAGGTGGATCCCTCTTCCTATCAAAGGGCCTATTCCTGTCAAAAGATCTATTAGGCCTCGTATAGGCTGTTGGGCCCGAAGTGAACTTGCTGCGAGGTGCTGCAAGTTCCATACTACGTGCCTTCCTCATGGCCTCCTGAAGGGTAGGAGGATCAAATGCCTTAACCCAACCTCTCATAGGCTCCATCAAACCCTCGACGAAGAGAATAACAAGTCTCCTCTCTGAAATGCCTGTCACCATGACTGCAACCCTCTGAAACTCACCGACATAAGCATCCAAACTACCTGTCTGTCTAAGCTGAGCTAGCTCCCTGAAGTAGAGTTCTGGATCCTTCTTGTCGAAACGCTCTATGAGCCTGCAACACAACGGCAAACAACTAAGAGGGGGGGAGGGGGAGAGGTGAATCAGTTGTCACAGAATTTCAAACTTATTCAACTTATTAACCCTATTCTCAGATCTGATCAATAACCATGTGTAAGAGACCAGGTGTCTCTCAATCCGAACACTGTCTGATAATACTGAGTTTTGTTTGTTTTTTCTGTATTTTTTATTTTTTTGATGTTTTGCACTAAAAGGAGAATTTGCGATTTTGCATAGAAATGACTGGAAAAATAATATAAAATACTAGATGCACAAAAACTACAGAACATAGATCAAATCTCGATGCCAGATGATTTATTAATCTTTCCAGATGATTACACTGCAATATTTAAACATTCAGACAAAAAAGGCAACATTTTATTGAAAACCTGGATAAGCCTGCAAGCGCCAGAAAGAGAGACTGAAATGGTATGGCTGCAAGCAATGATGCAATCTCCCACCTCGAAACTAATGAAATGTCTCCAGAAACCCTAGGCGTCCACTTTGCAAAACACAGGAGATGAAAAAGGGAGGCGTATTCTCCAATAAAGAAAGTACGGCCCTTGCTGGTACAAATGTACGGCCCCAGCCAGCAGCATTAAATAAATCCGTACCACTCTGAAGGATGTGCCAGAACACTGTAAATGGATCTCAGATAAGTCGCCTCAAATGACTGATGAATAATCTTCCTCAAACCCTTCCTGAATCGATTCAATAAGCACAACTGCAACCTCTGAATGAAGTCACCCTGTTTGACAATCTTCAACTGATATTCCACAGTCTCAGTATGTCAGATCTTGAAGAGGGAACGTTCCTCAAAACCTGTTGATCTGCAGAAACCCTAGTTTCTCAAACCCCAATGCTCTCAGAGAGAAAAGATAACAAATTCGAATAATTAATCACATAAGTTCGATTTGCTCTTTGAAAGAATATATAACCTCTCTCAATAATTCGACCCTCTTCTCAAAAAATCAATTAAATTACATTTAATAATATTAATTTGCCTCTCTTTGACTTAGGCAATAATATTAACATAATGGCGTCCCCTTTAATGAATAAATAATTATTCATTATAATAATCATTCTCCTTTATTATAAAGTATTAAATACTTTATAATATGCCATTAATCATTAATATTTTAATATATCATTAAAGTGACTTTATAACATAAAGTCAAAATAATAATTATTTAATAATCATTAAATGCTCCATTATTCTCCATCTGCTCATCAAACTGACAAACTGGGTCGAAACTGAGCTGACCAGCTGAACAAGGTGCCTTGCCCAAAATAGCAGCTCCTACCCGCCTGACTTACTATAAATAGTAAGTATCTGAAAAACCACTCTGAAAGAGTCTACAAAGGCCCAAACCTTAATCAACTACTGGAGTGATGTTCCCAACGCTGGATAATTGCCTAAAGTGATCCTCTAAACACATCTGCCAACCTTCGAGGATCTGGATAATAGGCTAACCACTGACACAACGGTACTATCTAGGAAGGGGACATTACACCATGAAAGCATAAATCAACAACACATCAAAAACACACATAAAACCAAGATTTTTTACGTGGAAACCCTATTAGGGGGAAAACCACGGTGGAGGTTAGTCCACAAGATTATACCCTATTAAAAGTATAAAGAAATATGAATGGGGAATGCACATGCATTCACGCGCACTACCTAGAGCTCACTGCTCAATTACAAATAGGCTTAATGCCCAAGGAAGACACACTGCCTTACAAAAGATTGAATTACATCCACAAGATTTGAACTAAGAAAAATAGCATCTGCTAATGCCTGATTACAGTTCCGGTTAAGCATAGAATCACTTTTTCACTCTTCTCCACACTCTGCTTCCGCCTTTGAAAGATCTAAACAATATTCACACATCGGACTCGCACACTTCACACACACATGCCTTTTAGATGATAAAACAATCACTCTTATATATCTGCAACAAGAAATTACATCGCTACAGGTCAACCTCAATGAAATAATAAAATGAATGCAAACTGTCGGCCCAAAACATTAAAGATTATTAATGCGAGTCAACCAAGGTCGGCCACAACATAGTGGAGACCCAAAATAAAATCTTCGAACACGAACCACCTTCAAAAATTAATCTTCGAAGATCCACAACACGCTTCAACACCTTGTCAACCAAGAATATGGAAAACATGAACACACAAGAGAAAATTTGAAGTCCCGAGCACAACGATCAATGCGGAGGTGCAACACAGATAAAGCACGATCTAGAAACATCCACAAACATCATGAAGCACCAAAGAGGCATCCGCAGCAACTGAACTTGCTAAAATCAAATCACCTTCATTCAGGAACACCTACTGAAGTAACAGAAAAACTGTCAGAATACAAATCTTCATAACTCCATCAAATTTTCACACGAATCTCTGAAACTCAACATGGATAAACTAGATAGACTCGACAAGAAACCCTTTAGTCAACAACCTCTTATCATCAACGTACTGAACTCACCGACAAACTGAATTTCACTTCACCACTGACAACCTGCAACTTATTTCATTACAATTTTCTCAATATCCTCAACATATACAGCCTCTAAGACATTAATGCTAATAGTGTTGACATCAATGACAACCACATATCAGTAACACAACCACAACATCCAACAAGTTGTACAAAAATATCTCCACCTATAACACATCTAAGTTTCAATACTTTGTGCTGCCCACCAAATTGCCAATCAAATCTGAGTTAGGTGATTCCAAACACACATGATAGTGGATAAAATACTCACAATTGCTAGTTCCAAAGCCCATCCATTTTTTTCAGCATTGAGAAACATTTTTCCATCATTTTACAAATTAGTTTGATAATACTGTAACATTTAAAATGCTAAAATACATTTCTAATTCAATATCTTACCATCTGGTTTTCAAGGGCATTGTAATTGCATAAGCATGCTTACAAGATAAATAATCAAAATGTTACAAGTTGTGGACTTGAAAAATTAAATATGAACTAAGGAAAATATTTATCGTTGTCTGCCACATATTTATGCACCTTTGAAATATAGTTGTCCATTGGTCCATCCACACAAAATTTTAATGAGCTCTTGATCGCAAGTGAAGCTAGGTAAGCCAAGACACCATTTTGTGATTGGATACACTGCAAAATACAATCCAAATAATGTACCAAAACTTAGCACAAGAAAATGATATTGTTGCAAGAAAAAATTGACAATATGTTTATTTCATGTTCAGCTGTACAGGTACTACCTCCCTCTGCCATAAATATCAATTATATCTTCAACTGAGATTTAATTCTAAGAAATAATTTTATATGCTAGCTCTACAGCTGACTTTTTTTATCTCTATTTCATGTCCCAAGCATAGCATAATGTTTTCTAATTTTCTTTATTAAAAACAACAGTTATATTAACAAAAAAATGGAAGCTCTTTTATGGAACACATAACCATTATTCAAAAAGTTGAGACGGGTATATAACTTGCTAAATTTATTAAATATGGAAAAAATCCCAAGTGATTCAAAGGAGCATGACAGATCAAAAATAAACTTTCTATATACGCTAAAGAAAAGGGAATACAACTAGATTTGCTAAGCAAATAATAATATAGTAATGCATACACAAAAGACACTTAAACACTAATACTCTCCCATGGTTTCCTCTATTATTCTGTTTGCATAAATTTTGTTTGTACCACTTTCCAACTTAAGGAGGCCGCCATGCAATTGGCTTCAAAAGGCTTTTCAAAGAGTGCTGGAATGAGATGCTTGGTTCCAAGTCTCTTCACAACCACTTTTTCCATCACTTCCTAAAATTGTCGCTTCTGCTTTTCAAGCATTAGAATAGATCCAATTGCCTCTATTCAAGTTAATAGATTAAAGGGGTGATGTTGGCCCACATTTGTCGGTGTGTCAAAAGATCGATCTATCAACGCCCAATACAAATGGTAGAGACATGGATCGCACGGGAGGCAGTTAGTCCCTTGTCACGAATCCGAGGGGAGCTTTGACCATCTGCCAACAATCTCCCCCTCAACGTTACCCGAGGGGATTCGAACCCATGACCCAACACTCTAATTCCATTTGTTGGCCCACGTTTGTCGTTGCATCAAAAGATTGATCTATCAACGCCCAATAAAAATAGTAGAGACATGGATCGCACAGGAGTTGGTTAGTCCCTTGTCACGGATCCCGAGGGGAGCGTTGACCATCTGCCAACAGGTGAAGGAGAGGTAATCAACACAATCGACAAACGTTTCAATGCCTCTTTGCAGCTAGCAAATACAGTCAAATGGTTGGTACAACAAGTTGACCACGATTTTCATGAGACTATCAAAGGCATGTCTATCCCTAGATTGAATCTATTGACTTAGTGAGCTGCAAAATTGCAGCATAAGAGTTGGATAGAATAAGATGGACCTAATCCTCAAAGGATCATTTAGGGTAAAGGATATTGCCAATTGGTATTTGGGTTAGCTGTGATGTCCCCATCCTAGTCAGCGCAGCTGAATATGTGGTTAGCCTATTATTTCGATCCTCGTAGGCTGACAGATGTGTGCAGAGGATCAATTGAGGCAGTTACCCATTGTTCTGGAGCTTCTTTGTTGCAGTTGTTTCAGGTTGGGCCTTCGCAGGATCCTTCAGAGTGGTTTTTCAGAGACTTTCTATTTTTAGAAAGTCGGACAGGCGGAAGCTACTATTTTCGGCAGGGCACTTGGTTCAGCTGTTTAGCTCAGAGTCGACCCAGTTCATCAGTTTGACAGTCAGATGGAGAAATAATGGAGTATTTAATGGTTTAATGAATAATTAATATTTTTGACTTTATATTAAAGTCACTTTATTAATTATTTAAATATTTAATTAAAAGGGCGTGTTATAAAGTATTTATTATACTTTATAATAAAGGGATGATATTTGATATAATGAATAATTATTATTCATTAAGGAAGGCGCCAATTATTAAATGTATTTCTCCTAAGTCAAAAGCGCACATTTAATCATTTAATTAAAATGATTATTAAAAGAGTCTTTGGGTCGAATTTTTTACAAGGAACTATATAATCACAGGAAAAGACAAATCGAACGATTATGATATGATATTCAAATTTGTCTTCTATTTTGCTCTGAGCATTGGAGTTTGCAAAACCTAGGGTTTCAGCAGACGAATCGATTTTGGAGAACGATACCTCTTCAGAATCTGGCATACTAAGACTGTGCAATACCAGTTGAAGATTGTCTTCTTGGTGACTTCACACAGAGGTTACAGATTGAGCTTATTGATTGATTCAGATAGGGTTTAACAGGAAATATACATCTAGCATTTGAGGCGACCTCACAGAGTTATTTTCTCAGGGATCTGGCACTATTTTCCATAAAGCTGTACCATCTCATTTATTGCTGTTGGGCCGTACAGTTCTGTCCTTGCAGGGCCGTACCTCTCCTTTTCAGAAAGAAACGCCTTCTTCTTCAGTTTCTGGCAGACGGTTCCAGTGTGCCTAGGTTATCTGGTGATTTCTTTTGTCTGTGCTCGGAGATTCACATTGACTACACCATCTTCTTCATTTCTTTTCATGCTGCTGCAGCCGCCATCAGGTTCCTTGAAAGTATTATCATATTTTATTCAGTGTTCAAATTTTGTTATTGTAAAAGCTCTGGAAATATAATAAATTGATGCGCCTTAGTGTTATGAGCATTTTCCACGCATTTTCATTGCCATAGGATTTTTTAGTGAATTTTTAAGCATTTATTAAGCAAATCGCAGTTTTCTGTTATTTCTCAAAAACCTATCAAAACCAAAAAAATACAAAAAACAATCAAAACAAACAAAGTCAAAGTTTTCAGTTAGGGTTTCGGGGTTGAGAATCACCTGGATTCTTACAGTGGTATCAAAGCACAGATTTCCTGCCATCCTGTGCTTTTTCAGTTGCTTTTTCAGAATACAGAGTGCTTTTTGGTTGCTTTTTCATGAGTAGAGACATCATTCATTATACCAAGGGTAAAGGGACAGGTAGAGCCGAGGATTGGACAGGTCCACCTATTCCTGAAGGTGAGACAGCGTCAGGAGTGTTGGGTATTCACAGATCTAGCTCCAACAGCAGCGAGAACAATGTTGCAACCCTAATGGCAGACCGTGAGATTCCTACAGAGACACTTAGGGATTCAAGGAAAGCACATGCAGAGGGCGACATTACTGATGAGGAGTTCAGACGCTGGCATGATAACATGATGGACATGATGTCCCAATTGATGGGTACTATTAGGCAGTGTACTCCATCACAGCCACATTATATTCAAATCGGACAGTCGGGCAGGACTGTAGGGGTGGACCAGCCTTTGGCATCAGCACCACGATAGCCATCACCGATCTATCATGAGCGTAGGCCTGGACAGCCTACATTCTTACCCAGAGAGACCCCACCTCCGACTCCGGGGGCAGAGCAGCAAGGGCAGCATCAGGAGCTTCAGCCGCATAATGGTATGTCAATAGCAGATGTGACTAGATTTCACGGTGAGTACCTATCATTGGCACCTGAGATCAGGCAGGCACTATCTTTTCATGAGTTTATGGATGTTCATAAACCCAGAGGAGGAGGCAGATTTGACCGTAGAGCTCCTCAGCATCAGCAGCCACTGCCACAGGTGAACAGGGATTTGCAGTATGCAGTTAGCAAGATCACCTTGCCATATTTTGATGGGTCTGATAAGACGTCAGCGAGGTCTTGGGTCCAGAAATTGGACAACTATTTATCACTGAGGCCTATGCAGGAGGACGAGGCCATTAAGTTTGCTACTTTGCATCTTGATGGACTTGCACATGATTGGTGGCACCATGGCATGTACACACTTGGCCATCATGCAATTACTACCTACCAGGAGTTCACCAACAGGCTCATAGAGCGTTTTGATAAGAAAGATCCGGAACTCTACTTCAGAGAGCTAGCTCAGCTCAGACAGACAGGTAGCTTGGATGCGTATGTCAGTGAGTTTCAGAAGGTTGCGGTCATGGTGACAGGCATCTCAGAGCGGAGACTTGTTATACTCTTCGTCGAGGGTTTGACAGAGCCTATGAGAGGTTGGGTCAAGGCATTTGATCCTCCCACCCTTAAGGAAGCCATGAGGAAGGCTCGGAACATGGAGCTTGCAGCACCTCGCAGCAAGTTCAATTCAGGTTCGACACCCTACACGAGGCCTAATAGGTCTTTTGATAGGAATAGGCCCTTTCACAGGAAGAGGGATCAACCGGATCCTAAGAGACAGAATGCACCACCCTTTGACAGAGAAACACTGAACGACTTGCGGAAGAAAAAGTTGTGTTTCTGGTGCAAGGCACCCTACGATGAAAAACATGTATGCCCACTTCGCCCCAAGGTCAAAAATAATCAGATGGAATGGTTTTATGAGGGCGAAGAGCAATCTGATCTGTCAGACCAGCAAGCTGATTCCGAGCATTCAAATGATGACAGGTCCGAAAATGAGGGTGAAAATGAAGGAGGAAGGAAGCTACAGGAAGCACACTTGACTAGCCTTCAGAGAGATGGGTCATTTAGGCTTCGCGGGCTTCTAGCAGGTCAGAAGGTGATCACGTTATTGGACACGGGTGCCACACATAATTTCATTGATGCACGGTTGGTAGAGAGACGTGGTATTCAGACAGAGGAGTTTGAGGGTATCCGAGTCAAGGTGGCGGATGGGTACACCCTCAAATGTGACCGAAAGATTACTGATCTTCCGATGCGACTGAACAACTATGAATTCAAGACTGAATTCTATGTTGTTAATATGGGAGATACTGATGTGGTGTTAGGGATGGCATGGTTGCACGATTTGGGTGAGTTCACACTCAATTTGCGAGACATGGAGATGAAGTTTAAGGTTGATGGGAGACCTCATGTCATCAAGGCTATTCGAGACAGTAATCTGAGGATGGTTTCATTCAGGCGGATGGAGAGGCTCATTCGTCATGATATGGTTGACTGGGCAGCAGAGTGCATGTTGATGCCAGCCCAGCAGGAGCAGCAGAAGGGTGAGTACCACCCCGACATTCAGATATTGAGGACTAAACACTCCAAAGTGTTTAGTGACATTCCACCTGGTAGACCTCCAGACAGAGGCACGGAGCATATCATTGAGTTGGAGGAGGGCGCAAAGCCCGTTATGATCACACCCTACAGGCATCCGAAACGACTCAAGGATGAGATAGAGAAGACCATCAATGAGTTGTTAGCTATGGGACACATTAGACCTAGCAAATCACCTTTTGCTTCATCGGTTGTATTGGTGAAGAAGAAGGACGGGTCACTTCGGATGTGTATAGACTACCGCCAGCTAAACAAGAGGACGATTAAGAACAGGTACCCGATACCACGCATTGATGAGCTGATTGATGAGTTGCACGGAGCTATCTTCTTTACGAAGATTGATTTGAGATCAGGGTACCACCAGATTCAGATGAGGGAGCAGGACATTGAGAAAACCGCTTTCAGGTGTCATTGCGGTCACTTCGAGTTCTTGGTTATGCCGTTCGGTCTAACCAATGCACCTGCCACCTTTCAGGCTACCATGAACAGGGTTTTCAGTTCTCAGCTGCGGAGATTTGTATTGGTCTTCTTCGACGATATTCTGGTATACAGCAGGTCATGGGAGGAGCATTTAGCTCACTTAGACGCAGTTTTGGGCATCTTGGCTGACGAGTCATTCTATGCCAAGGAATCCAAGTGTGAGCTAGGTATGGAGGAGTTGTTGTATCTGGGGCACATCATCAATGCCAAGGGAGTGAGTATGGACCCTGAGAAGGTCCGAGCGATAGTTGAGTGGCCGGTACCTGAGAACCTTATGCAGCTCAGAGGCTTCATTGGGTTGTGTGGTTTTTACAGGAGGTTTGTTAGTGGGTTCTCACGTCACGCCACACCCCTTACTGACTTGACAAAGAAGGGGGCGTTTACTTGGTCACCACAGGCGCAAGAGTGCTTTGACAAGTTTAAGGTGATCATGACTTCGTGTCCGGTGCTAGCATTGCCTGACTTTACGAAGTCATTTGATTTGTTTTGCGATGCTTCAGGAGAGGGTATTGGTGCCGTTTTGATGCAGGAGCGACACCCTATTGCTTTTGAGAGCAGAAAGCTTAGGGGTCCTGAGAGGTTCTACAGCATTTACGACAAGGAGATGTTAGCCATTATGCATGCTTTGGCTAAGTTAAGGCAATACTTGGTAGGCAGCAAATTCAGTGTTCGTACAGACCATAATAACCTGAAACACTTCCTTGGACAGCGAGACCTGAATGAGAGACAGCAAAAATGGGTCAGTAAACTGCAGTCGTATGACTTTGATATTACCTTCATTAAGGGGAAGCAGAAAGTTGTAGCGGACGCCTTGTCTCGTAGACCTCAGTTGAATGCCATGGCACAGATCGCAGAGGATTGGAGGCATCGGATTATTGCAGAGTATGCTAAGGACCCATGGGCCTCTAGCATCATTGACAGGACAGAGCAGGATAGCAGGTACACCATTGTAGATGACTTGATCATTTACAAAGGGCGGATTTTACTGATTCCTGATTCTGAGTTGAGAGCTACAGTTTTGAGAGCCTTTCACGATCTTCCTATGGCGGGCCATCCCGGCTACTTCAAAACATATAAGCTGGTTCGGGAACGGTTTACTTGGAGAGGGCTGAAAACTGATGTTCTCCAGTATGTTCGAGAGTGTTCTGTTTGCCAGCAGAACAAGCAGGAGCACACTTATCCTGCTGGATTGCTCCAGCCACTTCCGATACCTGACAGGAAGTGGGAGTGTTTATTGATGGACTTTATCACGGGTTTGCCGAAAGCCCAAGGTAAAGATTGCATCTACGTAGTGGTTGATCGGTTGACTAAATATGCACACTTCTTCCCGATTACTACTACATTCACAGCATCGCAGACTGGCTGTTCTTCAGAGAGGTATTCCGGTTGCATGGGTTTCCTGGACGATAGTCAGCGATAGAGACGGTCGGTTCATGAGCAGCAACTTTTGGCAGGAGTTGTTCAGGCTTTGTGGGACCGAACCGACACCGAGTACCGGCTACCATCCGCAGCCAGATGGGCGACAGAGATGTCAATAAGTGGGTGGAAGGTTACTTGCGCAATTACATAGCTGGACAGCAGAGAGCTTGGGTGAGGTGGATATATCTCTGCGAGTATTGTTATAACTCGACTCACCACATGACGATACAGATGACACCCTTCATGGCTTTATATGGGTATGAGGTGCCCAACCTTTTGGACCTGATATTGAGTGATAGCAGAGTGCCGAGTGCAGGGGATATGATGCAGAGTCAGCAGGACATTTTGAGGTCTCTCAGAGACAATATCCAGCGGGCACAGAATCAGCAGAAGCAGTATGCTGATCAGAAGAGGGTTGAGCGTTCCTTTGATGTGGGTGATATGGTGTACCTTATGTTGCAGCCGTATCGTCAATCTACTCTGCGGAAGAGTGGGGCAGAGAAGCTGAAGCCTCGTTACTATGGACCATTCCGTGTTGTCAGACGAGTGGGCGAGGTAGCTTATGGTGGACTTACCCGGCCGAATGCTGAGGAGTTCACAATGTGTTTCCGTTTCTGGCAAGAAAAAGGCATTGGAGTCGGTATGTGGAATCCCTCTGGGTTTTGCCCCTTGATGTGAAGGAAGTGATACTAATACACGAGGCCATCCCTCCCGAATGAGACACCTTCCGGTGGTGTCCGAGGGAGCCTCACAGTCAAAGTGGAGATTTACCGATTGAAGGGATGCTACATGGGGAATTCGAGGGTACTACGGCATCGAGTTGAGATTGCTTGAAGTGAAGCAATTCGGGGAAGGCCCGGACTGTGATGTCCCCATCCTAGTATTGCTTGTTGGAAATATGTGGATTAGCCTATTATTTCCCATCCTTGTAGAATTTGTGAGATGTGTCTTGAAGGATCAGACAGGAGATTTTGTTAAGGCTTCTTTGTTGCTTGAGTTGTTTACGGGTTGGGCCTTATCGGAGATCCTTCATAGTGGTTTTAGAGACTTTCTATTTTAGAAAAGTCAGTTGACGAAGCTATTTTGGCCCGAGGCACAGTTGATTGTTGCTTCGAGTCGACCCGGTTCATCGGTTTAGCCCGGTCAGGATGGAGCTCTAATGGAGTATTTAATAGTTTTAATGAATAATTAATATTTTTGACTTTATATTAAAGTAACTTTATTAATTATTTAAATATTTAATTAAAAGGGCGTGTTATAAAGTATTTATTATACTTTATAATAAAGGGATGATATTTGATATAATGAATAATTATTATTCATTAAGGAAGGCGCCAATTATTAAATGTATTTCTCCTAAGTCAAAAGCGCACATTTAATCATTTAATTAAAATGATTATTAAAAGAGTCTTTGGGTCGAATTTTTTACAAGGAACTATATAATCACAGGAAAAGACAAATCGAACGATTATGATATGATATTCAAATTTGTCTTCTATTTTACTCTGGTATTGAGTTTGCAAAACCTAGGGTTTGTTGACGAATCGATTTCGGAGAAACGATACCTCTTCGAGAATCGCTCACGGGCTTGTACAATACCAGTTGAAGGTGTCTTTAGTGATGACTTCTACGAGGTTCTGATTGAGCTTATTGATTGATTCGGATAGGGTTAGGGAAATATACATCTAGCATTTGAAGGCTTCACCGAGTTATTTTCCTGGGGATCGCTATTTTCCATAAAGTCGTACCATCTCATTTATTGCTGCTAGGTCGTACAGTTCTGTCCTTGCAGGGCCGTACCTCTCCTTTTCAGAAAGAAACGCCTTCTTCTTCAGTTTCTGGCAGACGGTTCCAGTGCGCCTAGGTTATCTGGTGATTTCTTTTGTCTGTGCTCGGAGATTCACGTTGACTACACCATCTTCATTTCTTTTCATGCTGCTGCAGCCGCCATCAGGTTCCTTTAAAGTATTATCATATTTTATTCAGTGTTCAAATTTTGTTATTGTAAAAGCTCTGGAAATATAATAAATTGATGCGCCTTAGTGTTATGAGCATTTTCCACGCATTTTCATTGCCATAGGATTTTTTAGTGAATTTTTAAGCATTTATTAAGCAAATCCCAGTTTTCTGTTATTTCTCAAAAACCTATCAAAACCAAAAAAATACAAAAAACAATCAAAACAAACAAAGTCAGAGTTTTCAGTTAGGGTTTTGGGGTTGAGAATCCCCTGGATTCTTACATTAGCAAATTGGAATGGCAAAAGGAATATTGTTGTTTGTCAAACCAAAAAAATGAGGGGAGGTAGGATCATTATGAAATGGGAGGTTTTGGTAAGCCCTATGCTTATTTAGAACATTGGGAGCAGCAATATCAATGATGGATAAAGTTCTAACAGCAAGATATTTGAATAACTCTCCAAAGTTCAGCACCTACATGGGCTTCACATGCTCCCCATGAGTCTTCAAAGTTTGAAAGTCAAAAGAAATGTTAGTATGGGATCTACAATTAGCAATATTACCTAATGCTTGGCAGAAAAGTTTGAGCCACAGATTTATTGGTGTAGCTACCTCCTCCTCATCAAAATTGATAAGTTGATTGTGATTATTGGCACGTCAAGGTTTGGGGAAAGAGTGTAATATGCACCCTTGTTCTGCCTTTGTTTTTTTTCATTTGTTTTCTATTTGATGTGTTTAATAGAAGAAGATGGAAATGCAAAAGGTGTAGAGAGGATAATAAAGTAACTTCCAGCAAATAAATAACTTAGAAGTAGGACAATATTTAGAAATACATATAGCTGAAAATTCCAGATTTCATTTCTGATCTGAAAATACAAATTTATTCAAATGTAAGAGCAACCCAAGTCATCAAATAGCATTACATATCTATTTCAAACATACCCACAAAATTTGATAGACTTTGATAAATTTATGTACTTACAACCAGCAACCTGGAAGTGTAAATAGATGTCGATTTCTTCTCAATAACTCATTGGTTCACTCCCCTAGTGATTGTTGAGTATCACACCACCCTAGGCGCCTCCAAAGAACCCCAAAGATTGCTCCCAAAATAGGTGCTTAGCCTCATAACCCTCACGCCTTCCTAGGTAACTATACGGCCAAGCTGAGAGGTGTAGAGCCAAGAAGAGGGCTGAAATTTGGATTGAAAAGGAAGGCAATAAACTACTATTCATCCCTCACCAATTTGCTCAAAAACTTAGACTTGAAATCTCCAACTATGATCCCTATGTGAAATCGCCAAGAAATCTTCTAGATTGTGTCTTTCAACAATGTGGCAAATGTTGCCTATAAGGGGTTTGGTCCTCGCAAACCCTAAAGAAGAACCTACTCCTCTAGAAAAGAATACCAAAATATCAAGTCAAGCATAAACCCAAAATGAGCTTCCCAAATGCTTTTATATGGCTCTCCAAAACTCACGCCCCATTTAGCATTAAATGCACTTTAATTTAAATTTAAATGTTTCCATATTTCTCCACATGAGGCGTCCAACTTTAGGGAATTTTTTAATAAATTTAAAATTTCTTATGTCTCCCAAAAGCACCCAATCATAAAGTCATTATTTAATTAAAATACGGGACCATATTAAAAATTGGGATACTGACATTAAATGCCTCCACCAACATAGCTAAAAATAGAAATGCTGACAACTGACCCTGCTGGTGCCCAAAACTGACCTACTAAAATAGTTAGTATAGAAGAAATCATCCGAAACCACCCCAGAAAGTGGTGTTCCACACATCTCACCCACCAAAGCTCATTAAAATACATGTCACTGCCAACTATTGGATACAACTATCTCCAAGGATTCCCTAACCCTAACTCATTAGCCTACGAAAATCCACTAAATAAGCTAACTCTCCAACAAACTAAAGTGTCCTAAGAAGGGCACATTACAGTCTGCCCTTCCCAAAATTGTTTGCCCTCAAGCAATCTCAACTCTAGATGTTGCAAAATCTGCCCATTCTCCCATGTTGCATCCTCAACTGGCAAGTTCTTCCATTTGACCAAATATTCCTTGATAACTCTCTTTTGAAGAGTCCACTCTTTGGAATCTATAATGGCCTCTGGAACTAGTATTAATTTCCCCTCATCCAATGGTGGAAACTCTAATGAGGGAACTAAATTGTGTTCAAGTGCCTTTTTAAGCCTCGATACATGAAATACTAATTTGTTTTATGGATCTATGACAATTGCATTGAATGCATAACGCTTACAATTTTAAATCCAACTTAATTCAATAGAATTTACACACGAACATAAATAAAAATAAAGGAAATAACAAAGTGATGAAAACAGAATGAGAGAAAGAGAGAGGGAGATGCAAACAAAGTTGATAATGGAGTTCATCGTAAAAACGACTACATCTCCGGGCCCCTCTCCAATGAGTGGACCGATCCGATTACTTCTCCAAAAAATTAGTACAACATGTCGCCATAATCTCCCCTTGGTTTACAAAGAAATTTGACAAGCCCACCTTCAAAGTGCACAAGAGCAACCTCCTAAATAGCATGGAAATCGAGCAAAATTTCTCCAAGGAATTTCTTCTCCCATCACACTTAGCCTTTCCATCCTATACTACCCCCTTTTATACCACAATTTTACCCATTTTGGCCTTCAACCAAAACATTTTACAATATTTCCCAATCTCCCTTTACATGGTAAAATATTTGAGAATCCCCCCATTTACATATAAAAATCTATGATAATCCTCACTAATATCCTCTTAATAGTTTTAAAATATCCCTTTTGAGAATATTAGTTTAACCCCTTGGTTACTTGTCTTCGGGCTTATTTATTTTAAGGGGTTTAAGCTTTTATTTTGGGGTTATTGGTTTTAAGTATTTAAATTTGGGTTGAACCGGCTTCCAAATAGTGATCAAAACCGACTGATCTCCATATAGTTTTAAACACCATTCGTTGGTGTAACGATGAATAGCCTTTTATGTGGTGAGGAGGTCAGGTGGTCGACACCCCGACACCCATTTTAAACTGAATTCCAAACTTTTTATCAACAAAATCAACCGCTGGTCTAATATGGGTAAGCACACCATGCGTGCCCCAACGGTGATGGCTGATATTTGCACGCAGGAGGTTGTAGTTTCGAGCCCCATCCGGGCCGTTAAGTTTTTTTACTAGTAAATATAAATACTATTTCGCCTAACTGCCAAAGGGAGGAGAATGGAGGTGCCACATGGCACCCAGGCGATGTGCCACATGGCGCAACTTCATTCGCTGACGCCACTGACTGTTGCCAACTCGACTGCTGACTCATCGGCCACAGCAGTTGTCTAGTCACCATACAGAAGCCACGTGTCTGCCTCAGGAGGTGCCACATCACTACCATGTTGGATGTACGGATGTACGGCCTGCCATGTCACCTGCCTCGTGTCAGGTCCTGATTCATCTGTCACTGAATGTACCGTACGGAATGCCACGTCAGTGTGCTGACGGCAGCATCCATACGGTCAAAAGTCAACCTTCTCTGTACGACCTTTGACTGCTCTTATCTCAAGCAACTGGAGTCTGATTTGCGCAAAACGAATGTCATCGAAAAGCTCTCGACGAGCTCTTCATGTTAAGACCGATGTTGACCACTTTTGGTGACTTTGAATTTTTGCCTTTTTCTCTAACCTGAGCCCTCAGTTGACCAAGGTTTGATCAGGCATAACTCGAGCTTCGTAGCTCCGTTTGACTCTGTTCGAGTTGCATTGGAGTCATAATGTCGAGCTCTTCCTAGTGATGCCGATTCTGGAGACAAATGAGAAACTTCAAATTTTGACGAAGATCCTCTGGATCAAATACCTTATGAACTTTATTGCTAGTTGGTAAATCAAGCTCATAGGCAACCTCATCAATCCTCCTGGACACTCTAAATGGACCATAGAACCTGGGCTTAAGCTTCTTTGCTCCGCTCTTCTTGAGAGTAAACTATCTATATCGTTGAAGCCTCAAGTACACCATGTCCCCAACCTCAAAACTACACTCCACACGATGTTGATCAGCATATAACTTTTGTTGATTTCGTGCTTGTTGCAAAGTTCTTCAAAAATTTCATAACATCTTGACTCTCCTACAATAAATCCCTTGCCTTAGGCACTCTGTTGTCCCCAAAAAGCAAGTCCAAGAAATCAAGTGCCTCATACCCAGACAAAGCCATGAAGGGTGACATCTTGATGGACATGTGATAAGTAGCATCATAGCAGTACTCACCAAGGTGCAACCATTTAATCCAAGCTCTCTGCTCTACTCACACATAGTTTTTGAGATACCCTTCCACCCATTTGTTAACTATCTGTGAGTGGTAACTTATGCTACGAGTGAGCTTTGTCCCACTCAATCGTTCCTGCCAAAAGAGGCTTAGGAACCTACTATCCTTGTCACTCACTATAGTCCTAGGCATCCCATGCAATCAGAAAATCTCCCTAAAGAGCAAATCAGTTGCCTGTATTGCAGTATATGTCACTGAAATCGCAAAGAAATGTGTAAATTTGATTAATCTATCAATCACAACATATATGCAATCAATGCTTTGTACCTTCGGTAGCCTGGGGATGAAATCCATGGAGATACATTCCCATTTCTGATTAGGAATGGGTAGGGGCTGAAGTAGACCAGCTACATAAGTGTGCTCATTCTTATTTTGTTGGCAAGTGGGACACTCTCTGACATACTTAAGGACTTCATTTTTTAGTCCTTTCCAAGTAAATATTTCCCGGAATTGCCTATAGGTCTTGAACAAACCTGGGTAACCAGCCATGGGTGCATCATGAAAAGCCCTCATATTGTCCCCTTAAGCTGTGAATTAGGCACCAAATAAATCCTCTCCTTATAAATGATCAACTCATTGAGCACTATAAACCTATCATCATGGATAATGTCTTCTATGATCCCTACTGCCCAAGAATCCTTATTGGACAGACATTGCTAATTGTGGAGTGGCAAATTGGAGGTCTTGCAAGTTTATTTGTTGTTCAGTCTTTCTCCATTGTTGGACTTACCACTCCCAATGTTGGCTTGCACCTGCCTAGGGAAACGTAAGGCTTGTTTATTGTTGGACGCCTAGGGATTATGACAATTTATTGCTATGTTGAGGGCGCCTAGGGTTGGAGATCAATTTTATTGGCATGCCCCAATCCCCCATTGTAGCCTCCAATATAACCGCCAACAACAATATAGACCCCGATCACTAACTAACCGACTGACCATTAAGACAAGGCGACGACTCTCCAAAAAGCATAATTAATAATTAATAATCAAAAGAGAAATTTGGAGGTAGCGATCAGGCAGAGGGACATGTCCCTTATCAAGGAAGAGTAATGATGAACAATTATGTCTATTCCCCACCATAGGGGTATTAAAGGGGATACACTTCCAAGAAGAGGGGGCATCGAATCATCGGCAAAAATATATTTACATTCAGGCAATCAATATCTTCTTAATATTAAAACGTAGATCAAAACAGGAAGGCAATTGGAGCAGATCTAACGTAATTATCTACACTCAGTAGACAAGGGCAAAAGTTAGCATTTGCTAATATATTTACATCCAAAATATAGCAATCTTATATTTTAGCAAGTATTATGGTATGCTCTATCATGATTATTGTGTATAATAATATATTTATTATTGCATAATCTCTATGAATCAAGATATACTTAGTGTTTGTAATTCTCAACAAGCAACCATGCAGAGGAGTGGGGAAAGTACCAGTAAGGTGAGTAGGTACTAGATTTCTTTCTAAGTACGCCACTCCATGTTAGATGCCTGTGTGTCTGCCACTTGGGGCCAAGGGGGTGAGTGTCCGCCCTTGGGCTTAGATCGGGGAATCTACGGGCCTCCTATTGTAGCCTATGTTCCATGGCATTTTGGGGATGGGGATGAGGGGACGGCAGGGGACGAGTTTCGGGGATGGCAATCCGAGGGCAGATTTTTGGGGACGGCGAGGGGACGGTGATATAGGAATTTTTCAAAAAATATATATATATATTGAATTACATATATATGTATGAATTTTTAAAAATATATTATATATAGAGAGAGAAAGAGAGCAATTTGAAATATCAAATATATGCAACAATATCAATATGACAATATGTGCATAGACAAAGAGTATAACAGCAGTATAACAGCGATATAACAACAATATAAAGATAAAGGTAAACACTAACAACAATGCCAATAACTTAACTATTAAATATAAAAACATTTTGTTCATGTTTTAATATTTATAAAACATTAAATATTTGATATTTGATCAAACATTTAATATTTATCAAGCAATTTTTATTTAATTTGACAATGAATTAAATAGTTTGTTTAAAAAGTAAACATTTTATCAAATATAATAAAATATTTAATATTTAATATTTATCAAGCAATTTTTATTTAATTTTCCAAAAATCAAAATATTTTTTACTTTGATGAAAGGGGGATGCCTGGGCGTCCCCGATACGGTTGGGGGACACCTAGCCGTTTCGGCGACTCCTAGGCGTCCCCTTTTATTTTCCAGTCATTCCCTTTTTTGGGGACTCGTTTCCTGCCGTTTCCCAATTTTGGAAAATCATGGGGGATCCCTGGGGAACGTCCACTACCATCCCCAAAATGCCACAGGGGGCAGGGACTTAGGGTTGGAGGAGGAGGGGGGAGGCGGGGGGGGCGGGGGGGGGCGATGCATCCCCGTGTAAAACAAATTGTAGCTTTTCCCCAAACTCTAGATGGATTGGTTGTTGGGATGGATTCAATGAGTCTCAATCATAAGAAGGATGGATAAGGCAGCATGGATAGGGAAGGCAAGTACAAGTTTATCCACTAAGTACGCCACCCCAAGGTGGATGCCCACGTGTCTGCCACTTGGGGCCAAGAGGGATGGTATATCCACTCTTGGGCTTAGCATGGATAGCTTCAGGGACCTTATCATGTTTCTCATCCAAGTCCTATTATGATTAAACATCCACTATGCATTATGGATATTGTGTAGTTTATATAGTTTGAAATAGTTCGGTATTTTTACATAGTTTAAATAGATAACACATTTATTATATATGTTTTCATCATATGAATTATATTTCCAATATTGTCTAACATGATTGCAAGACCTAAACCAAGTTTTATATTGCTTCAAGCATATAATTGGTGAGTTATAACCACTAACTACATTAAATTTTTCATTCTAGGGCAAGATTTAGGGCAATCATAAAAGGGGACATTACATTTCTATCATTTGGGAGCATCTATATTCAGTCTTGAAGGTGTGGCATCCAATTTCTAGAGCTTGCAGGGGCTGTTCGCAAGTGCAGAAAATTGTCAAAGATAAATACAATTTTTGGGTATGTTTTAAATAGATATGTAATGTCATTTTATAAATTGGGTTGCTCCTACATTTGAGAAAAGGTGTGTTTTAAAATCGGAAATTAAATCTGGAATTTTCAGCTTCATGTATTCCCTAAGTCACAGAATTCGGCGAACTTGAAGCATGAAATTCGATTTTTTCCGAATTTGAAATATTTATTTAAAACTCGTTCAAATTCGGCCATTTATTCGTACAAAAAAACACATCTGTTTTTTAGGGTTTTTTAAAGCATTTTATAGGGTTCTTGCAATGTTCTTATAATAAAACATGACTCTGCTGCAATTTCCTCCATTTCCGCCACAATTTTTTTATTTTTGCTGCGATTTCTTTGATTTTCACTGCGATTAGGGCTTCCCACTGTGATTAGGGTTTTTTGCCTCGATTTATGTAAATGAGTTTGTGTTTCCAGGCTCTTGCAGTGCTCGCGCGACCAGATATATTACTAACAATTAAGTTCAAGTGCCCACAAAACTCTTGTCCTCAAAGACTAAAAGAATATAATGACATAATGACGAGTAAAAGAATATCTTAAAAATAATTATACACATATTTTGAAACTATTGGTTGCTTAAAAACGAGAAAGCGGAGCCCTTCCATAGCATAGAACCACCCCTTGTAAGAGCTCGTAAACAAATTTGCCATGATTGCATTAAGGAACCTGTTGGATTTGTTTTTGCTGCCACCGCAATGTCTCTTTGACTTCAAATATTCATGGGGACGGTCATTTCAGGGCTTTTTATTTTTATTTAATCTATTTTTTTTTCCAAATAAAATTTAATTTATTTATATTTTATGTTTTAAATCATGTCCATTTGTTATTTAATTTTATTTTTTATTCATAATATTAAAATTTAATATTTTTAAATAAATATTTATTTATTATAATATATTTATCATTTAATATATAATTTAATTTATTTATTATTAATATACTAATAATATTTATAATTTAAATTATATTTTTAAACATTTATTTTTTATTTTGTTTTGTATTTAGTTTTATTAAAATATTTAAACATATTAATATATGTTAATTTTTTTTACTTATTTTAAGTTTATTACTTATATTTTTAAAAAATCAAAAATATATAAGGCGAATTTAATCCGAATTTTTTATTTTTCAACTTTTTCCTTGTCGAACTTCATCCGAATTTCAATGTTGCCGAACTCGAATTCGAATTCGAACCTTGTGACTTAGTGTATTCCTAATTGTTATTTTTCCGAGTTATTAAATTGCTGCAAGTTATTTATTATCTGGACTTTATTTATCATTCTCAAAACCATCACAAAGTATTGCAAAAACAAATCAACAAACAAACAAAAAACAAGGGCAGATTGAGGGTTTTAATGTCCCCTACTAGCTGGTCTTCAGTTTTCAGTAGGATTATCCTATCATTTTGACCCTCGTAGGCTAATGGGTTTAGATAGAGGGTCCTTTCAGGCAAATACTCGGTCAGTTGATGACACTACTCTTCTCCAGAGCTTTGTTGGGTTCAAGTTTGGCCTTTGCTGAGAATTTGGGGGTTCAATTTGCATACTTACTATTTATGGTAATGTTGTGACCTTTTTCACACATCGCTCCATTGCAAATGGGGACCCCCTAATTTTTGCTTCGTTTGGGTCTTTTGGCTTGTTTTTGATTGGCTTTTCCCACTGTCTCTCTCTTTGTTGTTTTCCTTTCCAGGGTTGTGCCCGTCCAAATTGAAATTTTGGCTAAGTCTGTAGAATTGGGATTTGCGTTTATCACGTTGGTTTGAGGTCAAATCAAGTTTGGCTATTGAAATCTGAGACTAACATTGTTGTCAGGGGGGGAGGGGCTACAAACAAGTTTCCACTGAATTTTCATCAAATTCTGACAACTTACTATTTTTAGTAAGTGTTCAATTCAGAACGGTCTCTCAGCACTTTTGAAGTTCCGATCGCTACACTGCATCTAGAACATGTCAACCTGCGCGTCTGCAAGTTTTGAGCCAGAACAGACAGCTGTCTATTTTTAGCAAGTTCAGCTCCTGGAGCAGATTTTAGGGTTTATATGCGAAGTTCTTCAATGCATGTCTACAGAATCTTTCTGGGTTTTTTGAGACCTTCACGAGGATATAACATGCAAAATGAGATGATGACTTTCAGAATTCAGCCTTTAGAGGCTGTTTTTAGGGTTTGCATGTTAAGATTTTCTTTGCATGTCAGCGTATTCCTTGTGGGTTTTTCGAGACCTTCGTAGTGGTATAACATGCAAACCAGGATCAGAATTTTTTCAGGAGTCGTCTTCGGAGGCTATTTTTAGGGTTTGCATGTCAGAGCTTTTAACGCATGTCTGGATATTTTTTCTGGGTTTTTCAAGAGCTACACAGTGATGTGACATGCAAAGCGAGATGATCAATTTTCAGAGACTTACTATTTTTAGCAGGTCCATTCCAACAGCTGCCCAGCGCATCAGGATTACAAACAGGGTGAAGTGCAACAGAAACGAGGTCAAACGGAGGTCATTTGATATACATGCAAGTCAAATTAGGGTTTCCAGCTTCGGGACCCAAAATGAGGGGTAAAATGTCAGAATTTTCGAAAACTGGTATATCCCACTACGATCAACATCTTTCAAGCTATCCACCGGTAAAATTTGAAGGCAATCGGAGCACTTACTATTTATAGTAAGCCATTCCAAAAATAGGCTAAAAATAGTAAATCAGCAGCACGCGCCAGTGTGAACGGGCAAGTCATCTGATGAGAGTTACGGGATTCAAATTTCAAGACAAACGGAGTTGTGGAGGTCTCAAAAACAGGCAGTTGCTATAAATAGTAAACCACCCTCAAAAACGTGCTATAAATAGCAGGTCAGCTCGAGATGGCAGTGTGAACAGACTAACTAGGTCATGAGGATCCCATGGTTAAAATTTCAAATCAATCTGAGCTTCAGAAGAGGGAAAACCTGAAATTTACTAAATACAGTGAGGCATGAGCAAGCAGCTGAGAAAAGTTCTAAGTCTGAAGTTCATCCTCCTCCACCCTGAAAATGCGCCCATCTTCAAGCCAGGTTCATGAAATTGTCTAAGTCTGAATCTCGTCCTGCAGGACCCTCTAAATGCGCCCAAGGAAGAATAAGCAGATGATGAAATTTTTTCTAAGTGTTGGACTTAAGTCCACCTCCTACCCCTAAATGCGCCCTCATCCTCAGATGGCTGGAGGCTGCTAAAAATTCTAAGGCAAAGAGCTAAGTCCCTCACCACAGGCTAAATGTGCCCATCTCCAACATGAGCTCCATGAAAATTTTCTAAGTAAGACTTAAGTCTGCCTGCTACCCCTAAATGCACTCATGCAAAGTCAAGATGTTAAAAAAAAAGTTTAAGTGTTGGACTTAAGTCCACCTCCACCATCAAAATGCGCCCTCAAGGTGAAGATGATAAGAAAAATTCTAAGTCAAGGACTTAAGTCCTCCTCAGCATGCTATATGCGCCCAAGTAAAGTGGGGTCAAGACAAAGTGTTGACTTTCTCCTCTCCCCTTTGAATGCGCCTTAAGATGAAGAGAAGCTCCAAGAAATTTCTAAGTGTTGCAAATTGGAAGTTCAAGGCCTCATATGTGCCCAAGAAGAAGAGGAGGCCTTGAAAATTTCTAAAGCATTCAAATTTGAAGTAGACCCCCTCATTTGCGCCTTGACTTGAAGGGGAGACTAGAAAAAAATCTAAGTATGGAAAATTTGAAGGAAGACCCCTTGAATGCGCCTTTGACTTGGAGGAAGACTAAAAAAAAAGAAATTTCTAAGTGTTGCAAAATGAAAGTCAAAGGTGGTATATGCACCCAAGTGAGAAGAAGCACCAAGAAATTTTTCTATGCGTGGGAAATTGGAAGCTCCCACCCCCAAATGCGCCCTTGAGGGAGAATGGAAGATGAGATGCCTAGGAAATTTTCTAAGTGTGAAAAATGAAAGTTGAAGAGTCCAAATGCGCCTAGAGGAAAGAGGGTGACTCAAAAATTTTCTAAGGCATTGGAATTGAAGGCAGATACCCTCAAGTGCGCCCAGCTTAAGAAGGAAGATGGAAAAAGTTTCTAAGTAATGACAATTGAAGTTGGACCCCTTGAATGCGCCCTAGTAAGGAGTTTGACTTAGAAGTTTGGCTAAATGAAAGTCCAAGGTGGTATATGCGCCCAAAGCATCAAGGTGAGTGATTGAAAATATTTCAAGTGTTGAAAAGTGACAGCTCAGACCCCTATATGCGCCCAAGATTAAGTGGAACTTGAAAATTCTTCTAAGGCAAGTGAAATTGAAGGCTTCAGGGGTCAAATGCGCCCAAGTTGGCTGGGAGGTGATAAAATTTCCTAAGGCAAGGCAGGGGAAGAAAATACGCCCAGATATGAAGGATGAGAATAAATTTAGTTGAGAAATATTTTTCTAAGGTTTAAAATTCAAAAAATTAAATGTACCCCTTCGTTTGTAGACCCATGGATTCGACGCTTTCTGAGGGGAATTTTCTTTTGGGTATCGAACGTCTTCGAAGAAGAATTGATTTTAAAGTCTTCCACAGCTTGCCAAGGATTCTGAGGTGGATATTTTTTGATGGGCACCAGATTGATGAATTTCCTAGTGAAAATTTAAAAAATTTCTAAAGCAAGAAGGATAAAATATGTTGTTGAAATAAAATGCCTTAGCGGATGAATTTGAAGTTGATTGCCTAGGTGAATTTGCTTAAATTCTTCGTGAGGATAATTTTCTCGAGTCAGAGATGAGTAAAATCAAGGTTGTCAATGCCTCAGCCGGAAAAGTGAATTTCTTGAAGAGGATGCAGTTGAAGCTAACACTTTCAAAAGATGATTTTAAAAGTGCATCTCTTAAATACGCCCTTGAGGAAGATGAAATTTGTCTAAGGCATTGAAATATGACGCACAACAGTCATATGCCCCAGCCTACAGATGTTGAAAAATCATGAAGAAAGCAAAGCTGGCTAGAGAAAAACGATGAACCCTATCAAATCCGGAGATCACTCAGACCTCGGGAGTCATAGCATGAAAATGAGGTGAGTGTAGTGAATTTATATTATGAAGTATTTTGATGCTCTTCTCCTTGCTTGTTTTGCAGGGTGAACACCGAGGCCAAGGCATGATGACTTAGGAAGATGGAGCAAGTACTCTAGGATTACATTTCAACCTCGAAAGAAGAAAAGTTGCAAAAAATGGCTTAGTGTTGAGACCTAGTATGTGCCCAACTCAAGTGGCAAAAGAAGAAATGTTTGCGCTCAAGACTGGAAAATCCTTCAGGCTCAGGCATTGAAGAGTTGAAGAGCGATAGCTAAGAAGAAGGTCGTCCTCAAGCACTTCGGAGTTGAAAAAACAAGAGAAAATCATCATCAAGCGGGAGAAAGAAGTTGCCGCCTTGAAGTCAGATCAAGAACGTACTTGCCATACCAGTCCAAGAAATAGAAGCCATGATGATCAGACTCATCCAATTCGCAGTCAAGAAGAAAAACAAAAACAGTGTGAACGTGTTTGCAGACAGGAAGCTTCTAGAAGTTGGTGGACATTAATTGGTCATTTATTACCCCACTCTTCTTAGTGGCGGATTTTAGGGTTAGGGCTTATGTGGCTTGATCTGGGCCCTCCATCTGATTGTAATCTGAGCCGTCCATTGGACTTGGCCAGCTATATAAAGGGGCATCCCCCCCTCATTTGTAATTCATTAGATTAGACATTAGATCAGAGATTAGAATAGAGAGACAGTTGGGTGATAACTTAGAGGTAGCTTAGTATAGATTGATAGAATAGTTTGAAGAAGAGGGAAAGTTTTCCCTTTGAAAACTTTGTAAGAAATTGTTGTGAACACTCAATAAAAAGAGTTTTCATTGATGGTGAATTTCGTCTTTTGTTGTGAGTAGCTAGCAAGGTTTCTTCGTCCTTCTGATTCGAATAGTAGCTTAAAGTAGGGTAAATTTCATTTCATGCAAGTAGATAGTAATAATGGAATGTGGTGTTTGATCTAAGCAAGCTTCGCTTATCCATACCACTAGCGGGCTCACTGACGGTGTGTTCGCCATGTGTGGTCAACTGGAAACATTGTGGGCCTAACTTCAATCACAGTTTGAATGATGGTATGCGTCGTTGTGATGGTATCTTCATGTCAAGTGGTGGTTTGAATATCTTTAGTCACCTCCCTTGAAGATTGCACCGACTCCGTGGAAGTTGTCCGACGCGAGGCAAAGTGAAGTCCGGTTGAAGTTTGCTGAAGTTGAGCTCCATATCCCGCATTTAGGATAGAATTTAGACTCCCTAAACCTTGCAACCACTTTAAATTCAGTACTTTCTAGTTAGAATTGGAAACCCGTGCTTCATTGATAAATCTGTCGAATTGTGAAAACCCCTTCCTCTGCTGTTGAACAATTCCGTAAGTCCCCTTGAAATACCAGCAAATCACATCGAACCAACTGAGGCTATTCGCACTAAAGGAACCTTGGAGTTGAACACACGAACTCTCTCGCAATCTTAGCGTGCTGGATACTTTGATCAAGAGAGAATAGGGTAGCCATTGGCGACTTTATTCTGTGTTGGTGCGGTCACGAAAAACACATCAACAGGTAAGTCATTCAACCAGCGGGAGACCTATGTTACTATTTATAGTCGAGCACTTGAACGTGATGTGTTTGCAGTGTAGATCCCAGAGTTTAGTTGGCATGATGAAATAAGGTGTATTGCACAAGTTATAACGTTTAATTATTATTAAAGGTGACTTTAATAATAATTCATATTATAAAATCATATTATAAAGTTATAATTGCACTTTATGTCTAATGGGGTCATGGAGACATAAAAAGGGGGCCATTAATGATTATTAAATTGGGAGCCAACTTCAAAGAGATTATTTAATTAAGCTAAAGTGCAAACCTTATATTATTTTAAATGATTCAAAAAGGAAAATTGGAGGGATCGAACTTTTGAAAGAAGTATATTAGGAGCCAAAGAGAAAATCGGCCTATCTCATTTGATAATCTCTTTTATGAGTCCTTTGGCGTTGGAGGAGAGAAACCAAGGGTTTTTGCATTTCCAGAGCTTTCAAACATTGGAGAACGTGCATTCTTCTTTGTTCTTGCTTTCTGAGATTGTGCAACATCAGCTGAAGATTGCTTGTCAGATTGGTTTCATTCAGAGGCCAACATTGTGCAAAAATCTTGAAGTTTTGAAGGGTTTTGAAAGGAAGAAACAAATAGAAATCAGATTTCATTGTGTGCTTCCAAATCTGGTCCGTACTGCTGCTGGTACAGGCCGCACCATTCTTCCCAGGCCAGGCCATACAACTTCTTTGAGGAGGCATTTGAACACTAGGGCTGGAGCGATTCATTTTAGAGGCTGAAATCTTCATGGTTGAGCACGGCTAGAGGTTTAGAATCATTTGCTACCAAAATATTGATGGAGAATCTCTTATTTGCCAGCATTTCCAGATTTGATGTGATAGACTTTCTTGATTTCTGGGTATGCTTTCATATGTAAAGGCTTTGGAAAATAATCAATAGATACTATCTTTCATTGCAGCAGTTGTTCATTTCAGTAGTTTGCATTTTTTCTTTAGTTTCTTTTATGCCTGGCATTATTTTCGAGAAAATACAAAAAAAATCAAATATCATTCAAAAAACACAAAAAAAGCATAAAACCCGAAAACAAATCAAAACACAAATTCAGAAGTTATTATTCAGAAGTACAGAAACACAGTTGGGGAGAACTAGGGTTCTTACAAAGGTGTACATTTCAAGTCCAATCGAAGGAACCATCAAGGCTTTGCTAAGCATTATCAATCTTTGGATTAGTCTTATGCATTAATCTATGGAGTTTGTTGTGTTTTTGTGGGTTTTGTTGAATAAGGGAATGTCTCAATGTCATGAAGACAGAAGAGTATATATGATGGTATGGGACATCTTCAAAAATCTCCAAGAACAAAGCTGCAAACCTCAAATTCACTTGGAAAGCCAAGTTTGGCAAGCTCGCAGCTTTGTACATGCAAAAAAATACATGTTCGCTCCAATCAATGTGCAAAATGTTGCAACGAACAGCTGTTTGCCCTAGCAAATTCGTAAGATGCAGTGAAGTATTTACTAGCAGACCCAATGAACTCATCACCATACGAACAGAATGGTGAATATTGTTGGCGTAACAACTAACACCTCTGGAGTAGAAGTTGTTATGAACAGCCTGTGTACACTACGCAATGAGTGCTCTTCAAATTAGGAGGGGAAGCTCCCTCGTTGTGCTTTGACAAAAATACTTGCAAAAGAAAATAAGCTAAACTATGTCCTGTCTTTTTGTTTCAGCTGTAGAGGCACAAGGCTTTCTTGAAAGAACCTATACGTTGCAGCTGAGTTTTCTCTGGTTTTGCAGATCTACTAACTACAACTTAAATTTAATCTATCCAATCTCCTCAGGAAAACAGAGCGAGAGGAAACGGAGCAAGGTTTGACTAACTGACGATAAACGGGTTTAAATTCTCTACTTGAGGGCAAGGTGGCGCAACTATCATCTCAATTTAAACCAGCTTATTGGGCACAAAACAGATTTAAGAATTTACCAAGACAATCTTATGGAACCCTGTGTGGCATAACACTTGATTGAAATAGCAAAGTCTTCACAAAACAGCCTTTATCATTACAATCTCACGAAACCCTATGTGGCATAACCTTTGATTATATTGATAAAGATTCACGAAACAGATTTATCACTGTAATTTCTCGAAACCCTATGTGGCATAACGATTGATCACAATGGTAAATAGACACAAAACAGATTTATCACCTCAATCTCTTGAAACCCTATGTGGCATAACAATTGATCTCAATGATAAAGATGTTCAAACAGATTTATCTAAACTAAGGAAAGAATTCACCACTACAATCTCTTGAAACCCTATGTGGCATAACAATTAATTGCAATAGTGAAGACACATGAACAAATACCAAAAGAGTAATATTGAGGGCAAGGTAGGCGCAGCATATATTTCTCTCTCAAGCAAAAGTTATTTACAAATGAGCAAAAGCTCTTATTTATATACATCAAGGTGTAGGGAACCCTAAAATCACCTTGAGTCATCTACAGTTCTTGCAATGCATGCAAGTCATGCGCCAAACCCTAATTAAGTAAACTATACAGTCAACGAAACTACCTCCCTTAACCGAAACATCTAATCTAAAAATGGACTATTGTGCGAGCATGCACGTCCTTATTGAAAGCGAGTTAACTGGAAGACTACCATCAGTTAACGAAAAACCCTAAAAGAAACTCCAAGTAAATAAAGCAAATCTCAGAATAGGTATGCATGTGATGACAACATCGAGTTAACTTGAAAGGGTAACACCAAGTTCAACTCGTGTGTGTAATGTCTATCCTGAGAGGTGGGAAACTGAAGTTTACTGGTCGTGATCTCGAGCAATCAATCCCTCAACGAGATTGTTGACTGTATCACTATCTGGAGCTATGAGACTCTGTCGGAAGAATGCTATGTCGATGCAACATATCCTCACCAGCTGTGATCTGAGACTGAAGTTCGCCCCTACTCCTCGTTGCCTCATCGAACAACGCTGACATGACTGTAAGCTGAGTAATCTTATAGCCAACGGTCTCCCCACTGAAAATGGTATGAATGAGTGCCTGGAGCTCATGGTGTCGGTGCGCTCAGCGTAGGCACCACCCTCAATCGATAACGACCTTTTGATGGCGGGGCTAAAGTCCTCACAAACCCCGGAGTGCCTGGTGGCGTAACTCTCTACTCTCGACCAACTACGATGCTAAACATCACTCTATCTTTACTGAAAATAATTGTGTCTTCCAAGAGTAGATAGCCTCTCTATCCTCCGCATCCATGACTGTATCATAAGCCACACTCAGGTGAGCAATCATGATCTCATCCCTGGGTTTGTTAATTGCCATATCTCTTTCCTCATCCTGAAGACGAAGACGGAGCTCTCGTGCATTGTACCGCAACTGATATAACTCTGTAAGCATAGTACGGCCTCTAGCAACGAACTCCTCCTCCCATTCCTCCAAACGCTTGCCATATGCAACCAAGTGATTGAGTTGACTTTGCTCTGCTAGAGGCTCAAGCATCGGCGGGAGTGTGTTAATGGCATCGGGTCTATGAACAAGGCTAGAAA
>VDFB02137178.1:0-52376 GCA_007258455.2 Sequoia sempervirens | reverse complement strand
TGTACAAAGATTTTCCACTTGAGAAAATTAGCAATTCGAGCACGAATGTTCTGAAGCTAAAAATTCATGAAAAATCAAACGCACAAATTTAACTCGAGAAAACTATATAAGAATGATCCAGATACTGAGACTTGCCAAATTCGCCAATTTCAGGAACATGCAATTTGTATTTTGTGAGAAATCTCTGATTTAAAGGATGCAAAAGACGTTTTTATTATGTCTTCTTCTGTGAAAATCGCCCAAGATTTCTTTGAATAACTGATATTTGTGAACTTGAATCTGCAAAAAGATTAGTTAGGTAAAATCGCCTCTGAGCATTGATGTAGATTTTGCCTCTGAACTGGAAAAATTCGCTTTGGAATTGAAAACCACGAATTTCTCTTGAAATTTGCGCCTTTGGTTATGAAAAAATTCAAATTTCCTCTGAAGAAAATACGAATTTTGTTGAATTTGAGGATTCGCCTTTGAGGAATTAAAATCCGCCTTTGAGAATGGAGATACGCCTTTGAATAACAAATTCGCCTTTGAAACTCTGAAGGATTTGCGAATTGCTATGAGAATCAAGGAATTGCAAATTACTTTGAACTTTGAATTTGCTTTGAAGACATGCGCGCCTCTCTTCTGAAGAAATACGATTTTATCTGAATTTGCTTTGAATTTAATAAACTTTGATTTTCCCCTTGAAGATAATGAATTTGCCTTAAAAAATCACGAATTTCACTTAAGATTAAATTGCTCTTAATGAAATCGAATTTTCTTTTGAAAGCTCTGTGAATAACAATGAAGATGGCGCCATGTATAAATAAGAAGAAATTCGCATTGAATTGTGACTGCAAGAATTCATAAACCCTAACAAGAATAGAAATCCTCTGATTGGTTGCCCTTTCAGTTGCACTGCCACTAACTGGAAGTTCAAATTTGAAAATAATAATAAAATATTTATTCTCATGCAAAGGCGCCAAAAATAGAAAATCGCCATTTATAAACAGGTATATTTTGAACTTCAGTTGACAATTTTGTTGAAGCTGTGAGATTCATCGTCAGACTTTACTGATTCTGAAAAGTCATCTTTTGAGCACATAGGCGTCCATTTGCTCAAGATACTTCATTTTTTACTAACTCCCTATTTTATAGCTGACAGCATTGTCACGACTGGCCAACTTCGACACTGATTTCCGGATGACCGAGTGATGCTGAGACTAATCCGGAGAATTCATCGGAAAGCCTACTGAACAAGGAAGAAATGTCTGCTGGGAGACACTACTGCAAAATCCATCGTTTAACCCCTTGAAAAATTAGGCGCCCCTAATTAAATTGCTTTACGGGTTCCAGACTTAGCCATTTCCCTAAACTGCTATCGATGCTTCAAGCGGTACGCCAGCGGTGAATGGAGTGAACCTGCGATATGAGAATGACTCTGCTGCATGGTGGAGATATTACGCATCAACGGTATGCAGCGGCTGAAATTTGTGTTAAAGAACCTCAAAGTAAAAGCCCTGGCTCATGGTTGCACTTTTGTCATTTTAGCCAATCAAGCGTTCATCCAGTACCCTACTTTGACCCGGCTGATATCGCGTTGGAGTTGACCGATTCGGGCACTATCATTTTTAACCGGACAGCGGAAAAGGGCCTACAAGAGAATCTCACCCGGAGGTGGCGAGGCAAAGCTGCTTCTAAGGCCTCAAACACTCGGTCGCGTATTTTATTTAAAATTAAGCTCCGGACTTTGCCATTTTGGGGCGTCTTAAGCTGCGATTATTACACTAAAGACCTCGCCGCGTCTGGCGGCCCGAAGAGCTAAAATCGAAGAGTGACGGCTAGGCTCGTTGGATAGATAAAATGATGGCCAGCTCAATAAGCCCCATTGAACTTTTGAGCGATGAGCGGGCTCATCGGCAGGCCTAAAAGGCTAAGCCTACGGCACAATGAAAATACTTGAAAACATTTGTTGGATTTAAGCGGTAAAATTACGTGCTTTGGGTAGAATCTACGCCATGACCACCTGGAACGTCAGATTGACAAGCAGAATGGTGCGTTGCGGAGCTAGGCTAGAGTATTACTGATGTCGTGAAGACTCTGTCTGCAAATTTTACCATCTAGAGGGTCCTTTAAACCAGCGCCCCTGGGCTGTACTTGCACTGGGAACAAACGGAGAAGCTCAGAAACGTGAAAACTCCATTTTAAGCTGATCTTCGGATGACTGCCACCGGAGTTCTGGAACTCGGATGACTGCACTTGATATCTCGTCGGACGAGCAGGCTAATCGTGAACAAATTGACTGTATCCGCCATTGAAACTGTCGAGATTTACCCCCTCTTCAAGATGAGCGCCCTCAGGCTAGAGTTGCGCTTTTGCCTGAAAAAGATAAGTTTCTCATATCTGGCAATTTAGGGATTTCAACTTCTGACGCTGATTGTCGGAGCCGTGAGTCTCGGAATACCTCGCTGGATAGCTCGACGGATAGCCAAACTAATTCTGAAGAGACTGACTGGATGCTTGAACATTTTAAACAAGATCTTGACCTTCAATAAGCTGGGCGCCCCTGAGCTATACTTGCACTTTCTGAGTTTTCCTCTGAAAAATCTTCATAAATTGACCATTAAAAACTCCGTTTCGATCACTGAAATGACCGTGTGCAATGTGAAATGCTGTCGTGGGATGCTCCTCCATCGTGAAAAGCTCTATTCTGAGTCTCTGCTTCAGGTTCTGTTCAATATAACTGACTTTGACTGACAAACTATTGACAAAAAATCCATGCTTGATATTGCCCAAAACTGTATTCTACAACATTTTAGCAAGGTTTAGACTTTTAAATACAAAGTGCCTTGATGAAGCAAAAAATTTGGTTTGGGTACAACACAACTTATGATGAGTTCACCACGAGACTCATCGAGAGATTTGAGAAAAAGGATCCTGAAATTCATTTCAGAGAATTGGCACAGTTAAGGCAGTATGGCACAGTTGATGCCTACATAGCTGAGTTTCAGAGACTCTCAGTCATGGTGACTGGAATCACGGAGAGGCGGTTGGTGATCCTATTCAGTGAGGGTTTGACGGAACCACTCAAAGGTTGGATTAAAGCCTTTGATCCACCAACCCTACAGGAGGCTATGACGAAGGCGAGAAACATGGAGTGGGCTGCTCCTAAGGCGAAGTTTCAATCCAATTCCCCCTTTCAAAAAAGGGATAAAGGGAAAAGACCTCAGCATAGACCTCCTTTGAGACCTCAACATAAGGAGTTCAAACATCATAATCCCCATGTCACAAGATTGGATCCGGAGACCCTGAACGAACTCAGAAGAAAGGGGTTGTGTTTCCGATGTAGGGAAAAATGGTCTCAAGATCATGTTTGCCCTAAGGGGGTTAAATTTAATCAGATTGAGTATTATTCTGCTAGTGAAAGTAGTTCTGATTTTTCCGACCAGCAATCTGATTTTGAAGGAAATGAAGTTGAAAGAGCTCCAGAAGAGTCCGGAGATGAGAAGGAAAGTGGAGGAGTCTTGGCTCAACTTTCGAGCTTCCAAAGAAACGAATCATTCAAGGTTCGAGGGATGATCAAAGGGCAGCGAATCGTTGCTTTGATCGACACTGGAGCGACACGTAACTTCATTGATGAAGTTGTGGTGGCAAAGAAGGGGCTGCAAACAGAGGAGTTTGAAGGCTTCAAGGTCATGGTTGCCGATGGATTCCATATTTCATGCACCAAGAAAATCTCGAACATGACCATGCAATTGGGAAACTACGAAGTCAAGGATGACTTCTATGTAGTTCACATTGGAGATACTGATGCCGTTCTAGGCATTCAATGGCTGCGTTCACTTGGGGAGATCTCCTTGAATCTACAGACTATGGAGCTCAAGTTCCAATCCGACGGGAAGAAGATAGTTCTAAGGGGAATGTCCAATGGGGGCCCTCGGGTTGTGTCATTCAAAAGAATGGCAAGGTTGATCCATCACGATCAAGCTGAATGGGTTGCAGAGTGCATGATCCTTCCTGCTAGTCCTGTTGAGACTAAAAGAGACCACCCTCCCGATGTTCAGTCTCTACTCACAGAAAAGAGCAGAGTCTTTGTTGATTTGCCTCCTGGACCTCCACCTGAACGGGGTTCAGAACATATCATAGAGCTCAAAGAAGGAGCTAAACCAGTGATTACCACTCCATATCGGTACCCCAAGAGGCAAAAGGATGAGATTGAGAAGAATATTCAAGAACTCTTGGAGATGGGTTTCATTCGCCCAAGCAAGAGCCCCTTTGCATCTGCAGTGGTTCTCGTGAAGAAGAAGGATGGTACCATGCGCATGTGTGTGGACTATCGTGCTTTGAATCAAAGCACCATCAAAAACAGATACCCCATTCCTAGGATAGATGAGCTCATTGATGAGCTACATGGGGCCAAGTTTTTCTCGAAGATCGATTCGAGATCGGGTTACCATCAGATTCGAATGAGAGGATCTAATGTGGAGAAGACAGCTTTTAGATGTCATTATGGCCATTTCGAATTTTTAGTCATGCCATTTGGGTTGACTAATGCTCCTGCTACCTTCCAGTCTTGCATGAACAGAGTTTTCCAGAATCAATTAAGGAGGTTTGTGCTGATATTTTTTGATGACATTTTGATTTACAGCAAGACTTGGGAAGATCATCTCAAGCACTTGGAGGAAGTGCTTAGTATCCTGGAATCTGAGAGTTTGTTTGCAAAAGCATCCAAATGTGAATTTGGAATGGAGGAGTTACTGTACCTTGGTCACATAATCAGTGCTGAGGGAGTGAAGGTGGATCCTGAAAAGATCAAACCAGTAGTTGATTGGCCACCTCCTGAGAACTTGACTCAGTTGAAAGGTTTTCTGGGTCTTTGTGGATTTTATCGGAGATTTGTAAAAGGATATTCACAGAATGCTGCTCCTCTTACTGATCTCACCAAAAATGGAGCTTTCTGTTGGTCAGAAAAGGCTCAAATGGTTTTTGACAAGTTCAAGAAGATCATGAGCTCGTGTTCGGTTCTGGCTATTCCGGATTTCTCCAAGCCATTCGAACTGCAATGTGATGCATCCGGTGAAGGAGTTGGGGCTGTCCTGATGCAAGACAAACATCCTATTGTGTTTGAAAGCAGAAAAATGAGGGGTGTTGAAAGAACATACTCAATCTATGATAAGGAAATGCTTGCCATTATGCATGCATTAGCCAAGTTCAGGCAGTACTTGGTGGGAAACAAGTTCGTTGTCAAGATTGATCACAATAGCCTCAAACATTTTATGCATCAGAAGGACCTGAACGAGAGGCAACATAAGTGGGTGAGTAAGCTTCAAGCTTACGACTTTGACATTGAATATGTCAAAGGGAAAAATAATATTGTGGCGGATGCTCTATCCAGGAGACCCCATCTTAGCTCATTGTGTGAGCTTACTGCAGATTGGAGGGACATGTTGCTTGCTGATTATGCCAAAAATCAGTTTGCAACCAGCATTATTGAGGGTACTTTTCAGGATGAAAGGTACAAGGTGATTGAGGGATTGATACACTATAAGGGGAGAATCTTTCTGGTGGCTGATTCTAAGCTTAAGAAGAAGATTCTTTTGACATTTCATGATATTCCGGTTGCTGGTCACCAAGGATTTTTCAAGACATATAGGCAGATCCGAGAAAGGTTTTCTTGGAAAGGATTGAAAGGAGAAGTACAACGCTACATTCAGGAGTGTCCTGTTTGTCAAGTGAATAAGAATGAGCATACATTACCAGCCGGTTTGCTGCAACCACTTCCTATTCCCAATCAAAAATGGGAAAGCATCTCGATGGATTTCATCACAGGGTTGCCCAAGGCCCAAGGGAAGGATTGTATTTATGTGGTAGTGGATAGGCTAACCAAATTTGCTCATTTCTTCGCCATTACCAGCTCTTTTTCAGCAGCCCAAGTTGCAGATCTGTTTTTTCATGAGGTGTTTAGGCTGCATGGGTTGCCAAAAAACATTGTGAGTGATAGGGACAGCAAGTTCCTAAGCACTTTTTGGCAAGAGGTCTTCAGAATGAGTGGTACTGTGCTCACTCCAAGCACTAGTTACCATCCCCAAACAGATGGACAAACGGAAATAGTGAACAAGTGGTTGGAAGGCTACTTGAGAAATTATGTGTCTGAACAGCAAAGAGCATGGGTCAAGTGGCTGCATATAGGCGAGTACTACTACAATTCTTCTTTTCATATGTCGATTAAGATGTCTCCTTTCTTGGCTCTTTATGGGTATGAAGCACCTAGCTTTGCCGATCTGGTGTTTGGTGATAGCAAAGCACCTCAAGCCAAGGACTTGTTGCAACAAAGTCAAGACATTATGAAATCATTGAAGCATAATCTGTAGATTGCACAGAATCAGGAGAAGATGTATGCTGATCAGAGGCGTGTTGAGCGTTCTTTCGAGGTTGGGGATATGGTTTATCTCTGATTACAGCCTTACAGACAGTCTACTCTCAAGAAGAGTGGAGCTGAGAAGCTCAAACCTCGCTTCTATGGGCCATTCAGGGTCAGCAGAAAAGTTGGGGCAGTAGCTTATGAATTGGAGCTACCTTCTGACAGCAGAGTACACAACGTCTTCCACGTGTCTCGCCTCAAGAAGGCACTTGGACATAATATAGTGGCTTCATCACAGTTCCCACCTTTGGATGAAGAGGGACAGTTGGTTCTAATTCCAGAGGAGATACTTGATTTCAGAGAACGTTCTTTGAGAAAAAGAACAATTAGAGAATACTTGGTGAAATGGAAAAATTTGCCTTTGGAGGATGCGACTTGGGAGAATGAGGAGGTTCTGCAGCATCCAGGTTTGCAATTGCTTGAGGACAAGCAATCTTGGGGAGGGCGGACTGTAATGTCCCCGTCTCAAGCTTGACCTTTTCAGTGACCGTTGGCCTATTCCGGAAACCCGTAGGCTAGTCGGAAGGTAAATTAGGGTTTCCTATTTTTAAGGATGTCTTTGCTCGAAGTTGGTGGTTTAAATGGCGGATTCTTTCTGGGTTTTCAGAGAGCTTCGCAGTGGTATGTTCATCTCGACATTCTGAGCATTTTCTGGAATTTACTATTTTTAAAAAATTCTATTTTTGGCAGTTTTTCAGTTGGGTTCAGCATGGTTGACTTCCTGCTTCAGTTTGATCTGTTGGCTTGCTCATTTATGGCTTCGGGGCGCAGTTGGAGAAATAAGTTGAGCTATTTAATTAAAAGTCACGTTTTAATGTTGTAGGAGTTGATGGTGACTCCTCAGCACCCCCAAGATCATTGCTGACCAAAACCACTTCCACAAGAGAGAATGGCAAGAAAAGCTTGCTTCACAATGCAAGATTGATTGATTGTTGATTGAAGCTTGAATACAAATGTACATGAGATGCCTTGCTTATGGGCAAGGTTGAGAGATAGAAATGAACATGATGTTGACAAATGTCATGATCTTATGACATGAGACAACCAACAACCTAATTACCTAGGAAATGATGCATCCTAGCTAGATAAGATAAGTTCTAGATAAGCCAGCTAAGCCTTCTAGAAAGAATCTTTTACCTAAGTAAACTTAACCATGTGAATATGTCCCCTAATTTACCTAGTGGATGAATTAGCTAGGTACAAGACAATTATTCACCAACACCCCTTAAATGCAACTTGGGGAGAAGATTATTATGCAAAGCATTGCAAGACTATGACTATGGGTCCCGGCTACTAGGCCATGTTAGGTACCCATTTACAATGCAAATGATGCAATCTCTCACAAGCGGAGAAAAGGAGAAAACCCTGTGGGACAAAACTCCTCTCCAAAAGAGAGAAAACAAAACAAAAGAAACATGATGTATGGAGGACTCAATGATACCCCCCAAGGACAACATGCATCATGTATATACAATCAAATACCCCCCCATAAGAAGGAAGTAGAGAGATAAGATATCCCCCCCATGATGAAGAAGCTCCAATGCTGATGAAGAATGCCTGAAAACAAAAGATGACCCAATGTCTGCAAGCAACACATCTTCCCTTAGGAAGAAACAAATCCATAAGCTGATGAAGAAGCCACTCCATGTCCAACTGAAAGGAGGAAGCATGAATGCTCATGTATGCCTCTGAAAACTGATGAAGATCCTCCAAGCTTGAATGAGCCACAACAGAATCATGGTCAAACTGAACCAAGAAACATGACAAATCAAGTGATGGAGGAGACTCATGAATGTCAATCTCCAAAGACAAAGAAGATGGGTTAATAGTTGTACTGAAACTGTCATCAAAGAGGAGAGAAATCCCCTCAAGTCTGTCCTCCAAATCTGCAGTATGAGACTCTATGAACAAGTTAGAAATCCCTATCAAATATTCATCCCACAAAGCAAGATCTGAAAAACTATGATCATCCTGCTGAATAGAAGCATCAATGGCTGAAGAAGCAGGAGGTGGAGGAGTAGGAAGCTCAACACTGGTTTCTAGAATACCAAGGTGTAGATGACCAAACTTCTCCTCACTATCATGATTCACACTCAATGGAGTGTGTGATGCAGTCAAAGGAATATTATCATCTTCTGAAGCAAAATGTGAAAAGGAATATACTCGAGATGAATGATCAACCATCCCGATAGCAACAATATCCCTAGTCTCCAAGTCCCTTATGTACACCCTATCTGGAGTGAACTCAACTGTTTTACCTTGACCCCCATGAGTAATTTGATAAATAGAAAGGAGATTAGTGGACAAGGAAGGAACACAAAGTACATCATTGAAACTCCCTTCCCCCATATCAATAGAACCCTTCCCACTTACCTTCATATATGTATTGTTACCCATCAATATATGAGGTGAATTACAAGGCTCAAAAGAAGAGAACATATCCATAGAAGATGCCATATGATGAGATGCCCCTGAATCAAGAAGCCATCTATGAGATTCAAGACTTGTAGAGGCCAAGAGTGCTTGTCCTTTCATCTTGTGTAGCCCAGAAGTAGATCCTGTGTCCTGTGACTTAGATGAAGATGATGGAGTTGCCGATTGAGATGCAGAAGAAGAAGTAGCAGACACTGATGAGGGCAACTTAATGTTATTCTTTTGAAGAAGGTGTGTCAATTCATCAATCTTCTTATTATAACATTTATGCTCATCATGTCCTAACCTTTTACAATATGCACATTTTGACTTCTTCTTTTTAGATGATTCCTCTTTAGAAGAGGGTGTAGACTCAGGAGTGCTATGTGAAGGAGGATCTTTACCTTGCTCATTAGACTTGGGTGCCTTGTTCTGCTTCTTACCTATGCCACTTGAATCCTTTGTCTCCTTTGCAACAAGAGCATGAGATCTAGAAGACTTCAATGTGCCCATGTGTACCAACTTTGCTTGTTCCCTTGTGAGTTGAGCTGCAAATTCATCAAGAGAAGGCATTTTGTATGTAGTGCCAAGAGCATCCATTGTAGCATAGAAGGTAGAAACAAAAACTGAATAATCAGGACCAAGCTTAGCAAGAATAGAAAGTATCAACTGTTCATCCTCTTTAGTGACCCCACAATTAGATAACTGCAATCTAAGAGAATTGAGCTTAGAGAAAAAGTCTTGGACATTGTCAAAATCTGAAGGATTAAGACCCATGAGTTCATTCTCCAACTTAAATTTCCTCATCTTATCTGGCTTACCAAAGAGACTCTCTAAAGTATTCCAAGCTTCATTAGGATGAGTGCAAGATGCAACATGATATCTAAGATCTGGAGAAATGGACAACTTCAAAGTACCAAGAGCTTCGTCCCTTCTATCAAGCCATTTTCTTTTCTCTTTTGCTCCTGCAGGTTCTGGATCTTGACCAAATGTGATTCGTTGCAACTTTGATTTTAACAATAACAACTCCATTTGAGATTTCCACTCATGATAGTTATATGGAGTTAGAAGTACAACTTTTGTCAAATCCATGATAAGAGAAGAACTAAAATTTTCCCTCACAATACAAGATATCAACCCCTTTGTCCCAACAAGATTTGCACTTTTTTTTTGCAAATTTACAACAATATATCCCAAACTATCAAATCAGCTACAAACTGAAAATATGAAAATCTGGAAACAAATCTGCAAAAAGTGCATGAGTAGATCTGAAGTACTCCTGAATACCTTTCCGATGCCGCAAATTTGGAGAAAATCGGAGATCGGAGCACAAAGATATGAGCTTGGAAGCAAAAAATGATGATCGGGCTTCAACCTGAAAAAAGAGGCACAAAACTGCAAAATCTCTGCAAAATATTTGTACCACTGAAAAATTCAGACTTCCAGCTTTCCGTCAATATCTCGTTTGAAAAATTTCGCCTCCGTATGCAAAAGTTATGAAAAAAAGAAAAAAAGGCCTATAAATAGGCACTTGGGGCAATTACAAGGTTAAAAAGAAGCAAAATTCGGGCACCCGGTGGCTAGAACAAGGTCATCCATATGACCACACCCGAAGAAAATGCCAAAAATAAAAGGCCCGCCTAGGGCTTAGCACTTCATACAGGAGTTGTCGGTCTAAATTGCCGTCGGCTTATAAAAATGCAAAGTTTATAAAATAAAAACTTTGATCGATACTAATACAATGTTTAATATAAAATCTTGTGGCAATTTAAAAAAGTGTACCCACCAAATACAATGCAGGTGGGACGGATAAGGCGCCGATGAAAGATCTCCGTACCCGATGGATGACTGTGTACCACCGATGGAGATGAGGGTACCCACTATGATGAAAGGATAGCCCGCTGACCGGAACACAAGCCTTGTAACCGCCGATGGAAGACCCTATATGCCAGACACCCGATGGAAAATATGACGCAGATCGCCGAGCTTACTGACTGTGTACAATGAAGAGACTAACCGGATCTGCGGATAAGTACCGTGATAGCGAGGTTACTGTGATGTAGAGAATGTCAGGCAGAGGTGTCTAGGGATGCCGACGTAGTGGAGATCCCCAGTAAACGGCAATGGTACTGACAATGTGACGAAGACCGCTCTTTAATAAACCGCTGGTGATCCTAATGATGTGGCCATCCGTCGATGAAGGAACCGGTAGAAGAAGGCAGCGACCAGGTGATGAATAGGGATCGGACGACCTGGCAGATTTGACCGCCAATCAATGCAACGACCAGCGTACAATAGGTAAACCCTGCGATGATGTGGAGTACCCGCGGTAGAACCGGGTACGGGCTGTCCGATGCCGAGGGATGTGATGGTCGGTACCTGTGCAGGGGTACAAAGATGCCGCAGAATCTACCAAATTCCTTACAATATATGCCGACACAAATTCAATTTATAAACCCCCAAACATTTGAATAAATATTTTGCCCGAAATACAATATAATTTTGCCCCAAAATTATCAATCAAATACCGCAGAAAATATTTAACAAAATATTTTTTTGCGAAATTATGAAAATCGTACCGCTTGGGAGGCTGTTCCAGCAAAAAAAATTTGCCTCAAAAACAACTTTACCCAATATAGGCGAATTTACAGTCAAAATTCATCTGCGGATGCTTCTGAAATCAACCGTGAGGTTCTTGAAACCCCAATCTGCACCCAGCAAGATTCTTCAAGCCAAAATATCACCCTCAAATCTGGGAAGGAATCTGCAACACCTGGAGGGCTCTGATACCATGTAGGAGTTGATGGTGACTCCTCAACACCCCCAAGATCAGTTGCGACCAAAACCACTTCCACAAGAGAGAGAATGGCAAGAAAGCTTGCTTCACAATGCAAGATTGATTGATTGCTTGATTGAAGCTTGAATACAAATGTACATGAGATGCCTTGCTTATATGGGCAAGGTTGAGAGATAGAAATGAACATGATGTTGACAAATGTCATGATCTTATGACATGAGACAACCAACAACCTAATTACCTAGGAAATGATGCATCCTAGCTAGATAAGATAAGTTCTAGATAAGCCAACTAAGCCTTCTAGAAAGAATCTTTTACCTAAGTAAACTTAACCATGTGAATATGTCCCCTAATTTACCTAGTGGATGAATTAGCTAGGTACAAGACAATTATTCACACCAACAAATGTTATATTTTAACGTTGACCCCCTTGGCCTAGTCTATTGACTTTATGTTGTTTTGAAAAGTGGTCTTTTGAGGGTGGCGCCTTCATTAAAGATTATATTATATTTTATATTTTACCCAAAGTCAAATCAAGCTATAAAGTGGACGCGTTTATTAAAGTATTGATTTTATTTAAAAGTCAATATTGAGCTTGAAGGAAATGGACGCCATCTTTGCAAGAGATTAGGGTTTTTGACTTGAAGGGGAGTTTAGGGTTTCGAGAAGTCAACGAGAAATTATAAAAGGAAGACTTTGATCATCATTTGGGGATCTTTTGTCTACAGTATCGTTATGCTGCCGGTTTGGCTCTGGAACTGCTTCGAGGAATGAAGGCCTCCTAGCTTGGGCATCGCTTCTTGCTTGCAATACAGCGACTAGTGGTGATTTAATCCATTTTGCGAGTTTTCTTGGAAATTGTGCATTGTAATCAGCATTGTAGTTCAGTAGTTTCTGATTTTGCATATTAGTGGATTTCTAGATATTGCATTTATTGCTACAGCAGATTCATATTTTATTTCATAAGTCAAAAAAACAACAAAATATTGTTCTAGGTATTACTCCATCCTCATTGCTAGTTATAGGTGCCATTATTCACAAGTTTGCAGATTTTTCAGAGAAGATAGTGAATTTTAAGAGCAGATCGCCCTTCCTTGAGGGCCGTACCACTGCTGACTGCATTGAATTCTGTGCATAAATAAATAGAGGCATTTTAAGTTGGTTTCTTGCATTCATTCTAGGCGTCATCATACTAGTTGTGTTTTGCATCTGAGTTGAGGTCATTTGGGTAAGACAGGAGTGAGTTGTGAGTCATTCAGTGAATTTCTATGTTGCTGGTTAAATGTTGAAAAGTGCAGATCTGTTATAACAGTCCTCCGAAATCAGCATCTTCTTTATTGTATTTGGTGTTGATGTTTCCTTAAAGGCTTTGCAGAAGATCTCTTGTTGAGTGCACCATTTGAAGAGCATCTAATATATTGATATTGCAGGCAATAATTATCCATTGTAAGCTGGCAGTAGTACTGACTAGTTGTTCTTTAATATTGGCAGTAGTACTGACTAGTTGTTCTTTAATATTGCTGTATCATGATTTGTAATACTCTTTCTTACCTTCAGTAATTGTTTGTAATAGATAAATCTCCGCCCTATGGTAGCTACTTTCCCACTGTGGGTTAGCAAGCACATTCTGGGTGTCGAGTATTTTCAGCTTTTCAGTATTTCTTTCAAGCACTGTACTTTGTAACACTCCGCCATATGGTCGCCCCTCACTCCATTCTGGATTGGGTAGCACATACTTGGTGTCGAGTTCCCTTTCAGCACTTAGAGTAGAAGATCCTCTAACCATATGCTCGCCATCATCGGCGCCATTCTTGGTTAGAGTTCCTGCATAAGCAATTTGATTTGGATCCTCTGACCAATGCTCACACCTTGCCCACATCGGGATCCTGGTGTACATTCTGGTTAGAGTTACTTCAGCACGTTTTGGTTTATCTTCTAACCTTAACGGGTGCATTGATTGTAATTTGTAATTTGAAAAACGAAAAAAATTGGCTCGGAATATTTCAAAAACCAAGGTCCAAGCTCAAGTTGAGTTTGAAGATTCATGGGATATTGTTGGAAAAATCATTACATCAAATACAAGTTGGATATGAGCAGAGGAGCTTTGATAAGGTCAGCCAAAAGGCCAAATTGATAGTCTAGTTCATAGATTCAAATTAGGTTCAACCTCACATCAAAATAATCACTATTGCCAAAGAGGCTTGGGATCATCTCAAGATAGTCTATGAATCAAAAAATTAGAATTGGATCCTTAATTTGCAAAGTTAGTTTACACTGCTTGAAAATACAAAATGGTGAAAATTTGGAGATTTTTTTAAGAGAGTTGTAGAATTGAGGACATCATTGCAAGCGTTGGGAAATTGTGTTAAATGACTCTCTTATACCCTTTTTCTTGAGAGAATTGCCCCTACCTTTCAAGTGTTTGTCAATTGTTTCAATGTGGCTAGTAGAAAGCCATTGTTTGAGGAGTTTTTGAATTCGCTTCAACAAGAAAAGACAATTCATGATGAGACCTCAAACTCCCAAGAATTAGGCCTATCATCATAATAGAAGGGAAAGAACTTGAATGTCATAGTGGTTCATTAGGTTCATGAAAAACCAAAGAAGACAATTTAGTTGCAACAAAAAAAGAAGTGTCTCATTTGTGGGAAGAAGGGACATAATCTCTAGGAATGCTAGTATAATTCGTTTGCCAATGGTGAACTAAGCCAACAAAAGCCATAGTAGCATTCTCAATGGGATGAGAGGAATCCTCATTTGTAGAAAAAGCACAAGTAACAAGGGAATTTTGCTTCGACCAATGATTCTAATGAAGATTTTTTTGCATGTTGTAGAAACTTAGGCTTTCACTTTTGAAACTCCTCTTTGATATGTTGATTTTGGTGCATCTAGATGCATGGATAAAGAATAAGAATGGTTTTACAACCTCACTCCAACTACATATGGGCAAGTTCCACTTGTTGATGATATCGTAACGTAAAATTTAAGTGATTGTAAATTTTTAATATTAAATTAATAGTTTGGGAATGAAAATGTTAATTTATTGGAATTTGAAGTACATAATTGACAAATTGAGTTCAAAAGCGTAAATAGCAGAAAATAAGGAGTCTCGCACCAAAAGAGAGACAACATTATCTAGGACACTAGTGCATTGTGTGGATGTCTACATGTTGCATTGTCATCTATATGACCTAGAATGCTGGGAAACTTTTGGAAATGCTATGTTTTGGTCCATTTCTTTACCCAGCCACACAACAAAGAACAAGAACATATTAATAGTATTCTAGGTGATAACAAAAATGAAAATAGTAAGATTTAACTAATATATTCAAATGAAAATAATGAAATAACAAGGAAAGGAAGATATTTGCAAACTTTTATGTGGTTGAATATCTTCTCCAAGAATATCACTTTTTATAGTGATTTAAGTATTATGGAAAATAGAAAAATGATTTTTGGCGGATGGGAGAATGTGGTTGGCGCGAGGTATGCAGGTGTAGGCCTACGGCCTGTAGCAGGTCGCGGCCTGCATCCTGCATGTGGCTGCCCATTCCTTGCATGTACGCAGGGGTGTTGTGACCTTTTCACACATCACCCCATTCAAAATGGGGACCCCCTAATTTTTGCTCTTTTCCCGTCTTTTGGCTTTGGTTTTCCTGTTGTCTCTCTCGGTTCCATCTATCTATGCGGGATGTGCCCGTCTTTGAGCTTAAATTGAAATTTTGGCTAAGTATGTCAAATTAGGGTTTGTACTCTTCAAGCTAGTTTGAGGTTAATTTGAGTAACCAAATTGAAGTCTGAGCTTGGCACTGTAATCAGAAGGCTTCCAGTAGGTTCCTAGCGAAATTTCACTGAATTCTGACAACTTACTATTTTTAGCCATTCTGACTTCGGGAGCCATTTTTAGGGTTGCACGTGTGCTTCTTCAATGCATGTCTGGAGAATCTTTCTGGGTTTTTCGAGACCTTCGCGATGGTGTAACATGCAAGCCGAGATTATAACTTCCAGTCATTCTGGCTACAGGAGTTGTTTTTAGGGTTTGCATGTCAGGATATTCTTTCTGGGTTTTCCGAGAGCTTTGCGATGATATAGCATGCAAGCCGAGGTGATGACTTTCAACAATTCTGGCTTCGGGAGCCATTTTTAGGGTTTGCATGTTGGATTTTTCAGTGCATGTCAGGGTATTCTTTAAGGGTTTTTCAAGAGCTTCACAACGATGTGACATGCAAGATAGGTTGATCATTTTTCAGGAACTTACTATTTTTAGCAAGTGCTCGCATGCAAACCAATTTACTGGGTTTTTCTGGGTTTTTTGAGATCACCCGGGCAGTATAACATGCAAACACATTCGGCAGTTGGTTGGTTATTTTTCCAGGCATTTACTATTTTTAGCAGGTTCACTCCAACAGCTCCCCAACACTTCAGTTTCACAAACAGAGCAACATGCAATAGAAACGGGGTCAAACGAAAGTCATTTGAGGCACATGCAAGTCAGATTAGGGTTTCCAGCTTCGGGACTCAAAATGAGGGGTAAAACGCCAGAATCTCTAAAAATGGATGTATCCCATTGCGATCGACATCTCTCAAGCAGTCTACTGGTGAAATTTGAGCGCAATCTGAGTACTTACTATTTATAGTAAGTCACCTCCAGAACTGGGCTATAAATAGCAGGTCAGCATGAAGCACTAGTGTGAATAGGCCAAACAAGTTACAAGGAACCCATGGAACGAATTTCAAGTCAAACAGAGTTGCAGAAGTTCAAGAATCAAGCAGTTACTATAAATAGCAGGTCAACACGAATAGCAGGTGTGAATACGACAATTAGGTCATGAGGTCCCAGGCTGAGTAAAAATCAAGTCTTCAGAAGTGGAAAATTCTTGAAAATCATGAAGACTTCGAAACTTTCTAAAAATAGCAAACTAGGGCAAGCGGAGGGTAGCACGAAATTTCCTAAGTCATGATGATACAGAAGCTCAACACCCTCAATTGGAAGCTCCCCCTGCCAAATGCGCCTTAAGAAACTGGAGGGGACCTGAAATTTGTCTAAGGCAATAAAATGGAAGAACACCCCCTCATATGTGCCCTCAAATAGAAGCTCATACCCTCACATGCGCCCATGAAGAAAATGTTGGAGATAACGCCTAAGGCATGGGGAAGTGAAAGCTCACCTAGCAAAATGCGCCTTCAACTCAAGGTGGACCCCCTTAAATGCGCTTAAGATGAGGATGGCTAAGGAGAAAGCTTAAGGAGTAGAAATGAAAGAGGGCCTAGTTAAATGCGCCTTGAAATGAGAGGAGGACCCCCTAAATGCGCCCAAGGTGAAGAGAGATGTCTTGAAATCTTTCTAAGTGTTGAAAATTGGAAGCAAACCACCTCAAATGCGCCCATAAAGGATATCGGATGAAGAAATTTTTCTAAGTCTAAGGAAACAAAAGCACATAGTGCCAAATGCGCCCAAGCCTAGGAAGGAGTTGAAAAGTTGTTGAGTGTTCAAAACTAAGTCTGAGGGGTGAAATGCGCCCTAGCTTGGAGAGGTTGGGTCAAGGCATTGAAATTGATAGTTGTCATAGTGAAATGAGCCCTTGAGAGATAATGAAAGAGGAGTTGATAAAAATTTGACCAAGTGATGAAAAAAATCAAACCTCAACACATTGAATGCGCCTAAGCTAGAAGTTGAAGTTGGAAATTTTCTAAGGCAAGGAGAAATAAAAGCACCACCCTCTAGATGCACCCAAAGTGGAGGAAGAGGTGGAAATTTTTCTAAGGCGTTGAGAATGGAAACACCACCTAGTGAATGCGCCCAAGGCTAGAAGGGATAAAATAAACGTTAGTGAAAAATATTTTCAAAGGTGAAAATATTAAATCAACCCCTTAAAAGTGCGCCCCATGAATTTATGAAGTTAAGAAATATTTTCTAAGGGGGAAATGTTTTTCTTAGAATCTGGGGGTCTTGAATATTTTTTCTAAGGGGGACTAATTTTGAAATTTTTACGCCTTGCCTTGAGATTTTAAAATAAACGTTGGGGCTTACAACTGGTAAAATTTTCTATAGGGAATAAAATGAAATATGCCTAAGAGGAGAAATAAAAAATTTCTGAGGCATTGGAAAAATAAAATAATGTGAAGTACGCCTGGCATGTGAGATGAATGAAATTTCTTGGAAGAAATAAAATTATTCTAAGGCGTTTAAAATAAAATTTCCATGATGAAGCACGCCCTTGTCAAGGAGGAGTTGTTTAAAATGTTGGAGTTATCTGGTTAAAATTCCCCAAAAGTGTTTTGAGTCCACTGAACGTTACATGCAGTCAACTGGGAAATTTTGAATTTTTCAAAGAAGAAAGAATCTCCAGCAATAGTAAATTCTATGATGACTGGGCACATCTTTGTGACAATTCGCCAGTCTTCTCTCCTAAGTCGGAAAATTACTAAGTAGTGGGGGAGAAAATTTAATGCAACTGCTAAGCTGGGCGTCCTCTCACAATTATATAAGCTTCGAAGTTATTCATTTTTCTTCACCATTTGCAGATTTGAAGTTGTGAAAAAAAAAGAGTGCTAAGAGGAAGAAATTTCCGGAGTGAATGAGTTTGGGTAAATTTTTCTAAGTGTCGGAGTGATATTGTTGAAAGTTTCAAGCCTTGAAGTTGGAAGTTTTGAACTTTGAAGTCAGAATTCTTGAGGTTTGGAGTTAGAACGTTGGTGCTGAAGAATTTTTATTTTTGAAGTTAACTCCATTCTTCAGCCATTTCATGGTAATTTTATTTTCTAAAGTCAGAATTTTAATGCTTATGTTTTATTTTGCAGATGGCTGAAGTAGGAAGAGGAGATGCCGCCAGAACGAGCAGAGCTACAAATACAGAAGCCGGCAAAGAGAATGCATCTAGGCAGGCAATAATCAAGAAGCTCAAGAAGTCATTTCTTCCTAAATCGAAGTTTGTCTCGAAGCTAGGAGGGTTGACTGACACCAATCTTGGTTCATTCAACCTCGGAGCACTCAGAAGCAGAATGTATGGGTAGGGTGGTCATCATCCATCAATTACAGCACATAATATTATGAAAAGTGGACTATATGCAGCTGTTGGTTTTCCACCAGCAATCTAGTGTCCAAAGCTGATTTTAGAATGTGCTAATTGCTATAGGCTAGATCGCAAAACAATAGTTTCTCCTAATGGCAAGTTGTTCACCAAACTCACCCCAGAAGCTATTGGAGAGGCATTCGGAATTCTTACATTTGAGAAGATGCTATACAAGACAAAAGAAAGAGTTGACAAAATGTATGCCTCCTCTTTTGAGAGATGTGCTAGGAGAATTAATACATCCTGGATGCGGAAGCCTAGACCTCCTGGCACCAAGTTGCCCAAACAGATTATCTCAGAGGAGCTGAAGCAAGAATACTGCGACCTAATTATGATGCTTAGCCGAGTGAACGAGAGCCCTCAAGTGTATATTTTTGAGCCATGGATGTTTTTCTATATCAGCATAGTGATGGAGGAGAGAGAATATGTCGACTAGGCAAGGATGATCAGTGATAACATAGATGAACAGTTCAGGAGCCTAAGGAGGACGAAGACTTTTTACATGAGCTTGTACGTCATCTACATGCTGGCTCGGATGACAAAGTATAGAGGAATCACTTATAAAGAGCCAATTGGGAGCGGTCCTGATCAGTACAAGATCCATGAAGCCTACACGCAATTACACTTGACCAGTACCTCCAGCTTCAAGAGGGTGAACGATGCTTTTACGATGCACATAACAAGGACTCTTTAGCGGAGAACACACCAGAGAATATCACAGGATACCCAAAAGTTGATTGAAGAGTACGGGTTTTGGTTCATCCAATTCCCAAAGTTCACCTATATTAGGCTGCAGGGGTCCCACTCATACGCCTACAGATTGCCGAGGTACCCCACTGACAGGATGGTGATGCTTGAAGTATCTAGGAAACTCCTTGCCTACGATAAAATCCAAAAGGAGAAGAAGAAAGGAGGGTTGGACTACCCCATTATTATGGGAAATTCAATTGAAGAGTGTCCATCTATATAGGAAGCCAGAGAAGCTGAGGACGAATTGCAATTCTTCCACCTCACTCTTCACAATAGCAGACAAGATTTCGATCCCTATAGAAAAATTGGAGTAGTGCAAGGTGTGGAGCATAGGCATAAGGCTCATGTTGAGGATTTTTGGGCTACTGCAGGGGACAAAGCTGAAATTAGAAAGAGGATGTTCACTAGGCTACCTTTGAAGCTGATTAGAGAATGCGAGGTTGTCCCAGTTTCAGACCAAGTGGATGAGGATGTCAATATTATTCACCCAAATTATGAGTCGGTGAAGGACACGCCAGTCTCGCCACTTGATTGGTTGGAGCCAGAAATTACAGACTTGGACACGCTATCCATTCCAGTCTTGACATTCACGAGGAGTTGCATTGAAAGACATGTTAATAGGCTCAAGAGCAAGTTAATTTCTTTCACATACAACCTCATGGGAGATCAAAGGCCGCCTACTGCAAGGAAAAGAAAACAGGCTTCCCAAGCTGCAAAGCCACAAAAGGAAGTACCAGTTCAGCTAGCACCTTAGAGAACGGAGGAAGCATCACCCACGCAATTATTGACTCACTCTTCTAGTGTGCATGAGGTTACATTGTTTGCAAGTCAAAGGGTTAGATTGGATGAAGAGCATGAGTTAGAGGAGGTCAATCAACCATTGCCTAGGGAGCCGGATAGTCAGAGTGTTAATGCTCCTAGGAGTGAGAGCCAGTTGGAGAGAGAAGAAGAAACGAAAACTGACACTCGCTTAGAGCAAGTGATCGAGGCAACCTTTGAGGATGAAAATACTACGGAGCTAGAAGTTCAGGGTTTTGAGGAGGATGTGCACCACATGGAAATAGATGAGCCTCAGCAAAATGTTGTTGGAGAAGAAGCTCGTGAGGTGGAAGCAACAGAGGAACAACCACTTGTCATCTGCAACACGCAACAGGCTGTACCAGTGTGGCTCACTGGAAGGATGAGAAAAGATCCGGAGGATGACACCAACCCGGCAATTGAGATGGAAGCTTTCCTCAACAGAATTAGTGGGTTTCCAAAGAAGAAAAGAGCTAGGAAATATTCAAAGATTGAAACAAATAAATCTGGTTTGCGCACCCTTCATGTTGCTGTTCCAAGGGAGGAATGTGATCGAGATGAGGAAATGCCCAAGAACTATATGATCACCACTATTGAACTAGGACATCCTACAGGAGCACAAGTAATTGAGGAAGCTGACAGCTCCTTTCAGTCATTGAAAGATAGATTGCTTCAAAAAGAGGAAAAATACAAGAAGTTGAAGAGGGAGCAAAGGGTGTTGATTGGCTATGTGCAACACTTAGTGCGTCCATGTGCACAAGAGAATCTAGTGGTGGACCTCCCAGCAGAGCTTCCAAGGGAGTTAGTTAGCGGGCTCAAAGAATTGAAGAAGACAATTCAGGAGGCAGACAAGTGGGTTGGCGTTGTCCGTGTTGAAGCTGAAAAGTTTATTGAGGACCTTCTCTCTTCTTTTCAGCATGCCTCAAGCATTCTTACACATATAGAGAACATTGATCAGGCTTGGCATGAGACTCACATCTATCAGGACAAAACCATTCCATGCTTGGCAGCCCTTATGCATATGCCTATGCAGACTTTAATTGAAGGAGTAATCCAAGAAGGAGATAGGTATGATTTTCCAAGCTGGTATTCATCAGCATTCACTGGCCGAGGCTTCTTCGATACAGCGCGGGCAGAGTGAGTCAGAGTGAGGAAAGCTATGGGAAACATTCAGGAGGGCGTCTTCAACACACTCGAAGCCCTGTTTGGAAAACGACCAACTCCCGAGGAGGTGACATTAGATGGCTTGAAAGGCAGATTGCACCCTTTCTTCTCATAGGTGAGAGCATTTTCCCAGGATGATTTTGAGAACGTTTCAACTTTCTCCACCATTATTCAGAGTACCCAAGAAACGTTGGAGGCCTGGAGAAAATCTTGCATTTGGCAGGAGCAGACAGTCACCATCCTTGAGTTTCAGCTCAATCTCACTCCATCTATTTCGGTTCAGGAAATTGAAGCAGTGCTTGCCCGATTCATTGATTTTGTAGTCAGAGAAAGGAACAATGCGAACGCGTTCCTGGACGAGAATCTTCTAGAAGGATAGTGGGCATTAATTGCCCGTAGTGGTTAAAGGGAGGAGTTTGTCATTTTGTGCTCATTTATTGCACCACTCCACCTTCTAGCGGTTATTAGGGTAGAATCTTGTTCAGGGCTTATGTGGCTCAATCTGAGCCGTTCATTGTAATTCGATTTGAGCCGTCCATTGGACTGGGCCAACTATAAAAGGGGCATCCTCCCTCATTTGTACCTCATTAGATTAGATCATTAGAAGCAGAGATAGAATAGCAAAGAAAGTAGTTGAGATAGCTTAGCATAGATTGATAGTATAGTTTGAAGAAGGAAAGTTTTTCCATTGAAAGCTTTGTAAGAAGTTGTTGTGAACACTCTCATAATAAAAGAGTTATCATTGATGGTGGTTTCGTCTTTTGTTGTGAGTAACTAGCAAGATTTCTTCATCCTTTTGATTCAAGTAGGATCTTAAAGTAGAGTAAATTTCATTTTCATGCCCTTAGATTGTTGTGGAATGCGGTGTTTAATCTAAGCAAGCTTCGTTTAAATCCATACCACTAACAAGCTTACTGATGGTAAGTTTGCCTTGTGTGGTCGACTAGAACAGACTTAACTTCAATTATGATTGGCATGTTTGTATGCGTCGTCATGATGGTATTTACATGTTGAATTGTAATCTGAATATCCTTAGCCACTCCATTGAAGATTGCACCAACTCCGTGGAAGCTGTCCAAAGCGAGGCAAAGCGAAGTCTGGTTGAAGTATGCTGAAATTGATCTCCACATTCCGCATTTATGTTAGAATATAGACTCTCTAATCCCTGTAGCCATTCAATTCCGCAATTTTTTGGTGAGTGTAACGACCCCCTTCTTGCGTAAATTAAAAATTTCCAATTCTCACTTTATACATGTAAAGGTAACAAGTAACAAAGATAATACAATAAAAATTTTCCTTTCTTTATTGATAAATATGTACAAGTTACAATATATTTCTACATGAATTTCATTTTCATTGCAAATATAAATCAGAGTTCAAAAGTAATACAGTTACATACATAGCTCGTAAGCTTTTGCACAAATAGAAGTAAGAAGGTCCAGGAGTCCGTCCTTTCAAATCTTGGTACATCGACCGCCTGCTGTGGAGGAGAAACATCACTCAGGCGCTTTTCCGCCAACCACGGACTTATAATGCGGTCCCCCGCACACCTATCGTTAGATAGATGGCCCTCCCTTCGAAGAACAGATTGGTAGGGTATCCTTTAACGATTACCAACTGAGCATAGTGTTGTGTCCTACACAACTAGAACCTTGCTATTTCACAATCTCGAACTAGTACTTGGATCACAATGAATTGACAGTGTAGTCTCAACTATCTCACACCTAGGTGATGTCGTACCTTTCACTACTTTGGCCAAAGTATTCTCATTCAGTACTTCGAATGAAGTTCATCTATCATAAACACTACTCAGGGCCGATTTGACTTGAGGCTTCCTTACTCTACGCATAGGTTTTGTCCTTCAATGGGTGAATCTGTCATCCTAGACATCCTACAATCATACTAACCTACTAGAAATGAAAATAGTCTACAAGTGTCTTGTATCAAACCTCCTACTTAGGAAATCTTTATCCTAGGAGTACTTAGCTCGTCTCAATTATCCTAATAACTCAAGCTAAAAGACTTTACTTGATTCTGCCTTCATTCCTATCCTAGTAGATAATACTTATTCTACGTATTCTCCATATACGGAGATCATACACAACATGCAGAAGTCATTCAAAATGCAAATAAATCCCTCCCTTTTATCTTTTTCTATTATTTCTTTTAATGTAAGATAAGTAAATTAATCCCCTAAGCTCTTTACTCATATATTCCCTTTTCCACAATTCCCTTAATCATTGAATCCCTATATACTCCTCATATGGAGTTCATACATAATTCACACTTTAATGCAAAACACACACTTATGCTATCAGGTATACACTTCAGAAAACATGCATAGCTATTCCTTAAGGTAATTTATTTACATGGTGCAACATAGAACCATTTCTTGTTTATTTTAACTGAAGTATTGAACTCAATGCAATTCCCTAACTATGCACATTCAGTATTTACTCTTTTAGATATAAATCAAGAAATATGCTCTAGAACATGAAAGAAGAAACAGCATGCCTGGTATGTGCCTTTTCCCTTTAGAGGATGAACTTGGTTGTGTTTCCAGCACCTCAGACCTCCAACAACTCTTAGATCAGTCTCTAACTCTTCCTTAGAAATTGATCACTTGCAAAAGATATACAGCTGAAAATTAATCTCAACTTCTTACTGTGAACTCAGAAATTGTGAAGATAATGTACAGAGGATGTCTCTCAGCAAATGGTGATATATGTTCTCAGAAAATATGAAAGGCTTCTCTCAGCAATAATAAAGCTCACTCACAGCTCAAAAAGGGATAGCCACAGTAACTGGTAAATGCTGGTAAAAATTCACAGTATCTTTTAAACTCAGCAATACAAAATAATATAACCAAAACAGAGAATGATTAAGGAAGCTCAATAAGAATGATAAACTCGGATTGTTCAATGCCCCCCTACAATGAATGGAAGGCATCTATATATAGGCCCAAATTGCAACGAATTCCACTAATGGAGGCATGCGGATTGACAACAAGTGCCCAGAATTAGTCAAAATGATACTTGGCGGATTCTTAAACCCTAAGTCATTAAAAATGGAGGTGATTCGACTTCCTTTTAAGCCAGCAAGAGAAGAATAAATCAACTCACATGGCGGATTTGACAGCTCAAGGCGTTTTCAGTTTTTAGGTTATTTTGTTGCAATAAATCAGGAAGTTCGTTCCAGACGAAAAGGTCAAGACTCATATGATCCCACATCGCCATTTTGTGGCCTCAAGATCAGTAAACGGGTTATTTCCCAGAGACCAGTTCTTTGCCCTTGCGTTTCTGGCGCGATATCTCTGAGAACGTATTTCATTTCGTTTTATTTTCCCTTTTCATAGTTTCAATATAGTTTAAAACGAAATTTATATTTATTATATGACTTAAAGAGGTGCCGTTAAAAATGAAATCTTCAATTATTTTCCATTCGAAATTGCTTCTCACAGATTAATACGTTTTAAATAAAGCTTCAAATAAAATCGCTATAAAGCCCAAGTTCAATACTCATTTTTATTCAAATATTTCCTTCTACTATATATTGCGCATATTATCCTTTTTGAAATAAAGCTCAATGTTTATTCATTTAAACATTTTCAAATATTTTCCGTCATTTAAATTTTAATAATAAATATTTGTATATTTTATATATATATGTATTTTATTAAATATTAATATATCTATATATATAAACGTATATATATATATATATATATAAGCATATATTAATTTTAATATTAATACATATATTTTATAAAATATATAAATATTTACACATTCCTTATGTATTTGTGTATATATTAATAATCACATTATTAATATATATATTTATACATAAACATAAATGTGAATCTCCTAGACAATAATATTTGAAATATTATTTATATCAAAGATATTAGGCGAGATGTGTACATATAAACATGCTCATATATATACTTTTTGTGTATACGTATGTATACGTATATACATGTCGACACATGTGTACGAGCGTATCCATCTGCTTAACGTACGTTCGTATTGATATGTCTATACATTTAGATACGTGTACACAATGTATACATGTGTATACGTACCCATTCGACCTTTAGCACATATCAATTACTTCATTCACACAGGGAGTCACAGTATAGTCAGACTGACATTTAACAATCATATCACATAAAGCATAAGGAAGTAAATCAAACTCCTAAGCCTATGGATGACTTATCAAGACTAACTTATCTGACCTGGTTCCTATGTACCGTTCATAATGTGTGTGCATGCTCAATTTGGTAATCGTTACTGTTTACTCGACCAAGTTCCTCCCCGAGTGATATCTCTCCTCTGCCTAGAGGATTGGTCCTCTTTCCTGCACACCGTGACACAACAACGGGAGTCATATGCTCAAAACGAAGCAGAATACATGAAACATTTCAAAAGTTAGATTCTTCACAAATCAATAACCTTATATTCTTCTTTATGCAGTATTTCATCAAGAATAACATCAAATGAAACAACATACAAGCATCATTAATTCACCTGCAGAATTCACATTTACTCTATCTAGTAATGGTAAATTGTAATGTCACAATTTGGGATGTAACAGTTAGTATTAGGAAAATTGCATTTCATTGACAAATCTTTCAAACCACATGAAAACCCTTTAGCCCGTTGTCTGCTGTCTGTTGCCGAACAATTGCGTAAGTCCCCTCGTGATACCAACAAATCACAACGAACCAACTGAGACTACTCCACTACATAAAGGAACCTTGGAGTTGAACGTATGAACTTTCTCGCAATCTTAGCATGCGGAATACTTTGATCAAGAGAGAATAGAGTAGCTGTTGGAAACTTTATTCTACTGTTCGGTGTAGGTCACAAAACACACATCAACAAGGGGATTGTGAAACAGTGTGCAGGGTGTTGGGTTATGCTCGTGGTGGAGTCTTATGAGTGATCGGGGGTTTTAGTTTTGGGCTTGTTAAATCTGTTTTCTCTTTGGGGTTTTCTCGGTGTTTGTTATTTGCCGGTTTCAAGGTTCCAAGGAGGCATAAGGAGTTTGTTCTTGCCTTCTTTTTCTTCAGATTATGGCTTCAGGTGAAGCAAGTATTAAACCCAGTATGGATTTTCGTGCATCGTTGCATGTGAATTTGTCGTCTTCATCAAAGCTTGATGTTGAGAAGAACTTCTTGTATAAGGCTTTGCGGGTGGAGGGGATGGCTCCTTTTGGAGGTCCTCATATTCCGAAAACGAATGGATGTTTGGAGAGGTGCTAGGATAGACCAGTTTTGGTGATTCAACCTGAGTCTATTGCAGATGATTTTGAATATTATTTAAACCATGCTTTAGTTTGCAAGTTCATGGGGATGCGAGTCTCTCTTCCTTTTTTGGAGGCGTGGGCCAGACGAACATGGAATCCTGAGGGCGAAATGGAGGTGATGTTGCTGGCTAACAATTTTTTTATGGTTTTTTTTAATTGCATGGCTGATCGCAACCGAGTTTTTGAGGGAGTTCCGTATTTTCATAATCAGATTGGCTTATTTATCAAACCATGGCATACGGGATTCAATCCTTTAGAGGAGCTCCCGAATCGAGTTCCTGTTTGGGTGCGTCTTCCTAGGTTCCCGGTTGAATTATGGCGTAATGAAATTTTGCATATGGTTCCTTTGTTGCTCGAGAAACCAATTGGCCCTTCTCAACAAACATAGGATAAGAAGGTAATTACTTTTGATCGTATTTGTGTCGAAATTGATTGGAGCAATGCCATTCTAGATTCTCTAGAAATTTGTGTGGGTACTTCCTCTTGGGTGTAGTAGTTGGATTATGAGACCCTTCCCTTTCGATGTCAGTTGTTGTAATGTCCCCTTTTTCGGCATGATTGTGTTTGATGGTGGTTACCCTATTACTTAGACTCTCGTAGGCTAACAAGTTGGGTTAGAGGGTCAGTGGCATTATTTGATGGGTTTTTTTGTTCTCATCCTTTGACTTCAGTGATTGGCTCACAACAGGCCTTGGTAGTTCAGTGATTGACAGCTTTTGACGGCATGTCAATACGACAGGTTATGAGCGAGATATTAATATTCTCGTGAAATTGAAGTGTTTTTAACTTTATTTAATGGAATATTATAAAGTTGATTTGACTTTATAATAAAGAATTCACTTAAATTTATTCAAGTGGAAATTAAAACACTTTATCAAAAGGGGCGCCCATTTATTTATTCATTGACTATTGAAATATTTAAAATACATTTTAAATGTATTTTAAAGTGAAATTGGCGTCACTTTTTGGAGATGCGTGCCTTTTTGTGCATATAAGGCAGCCAAAGGAAATTACAACTCAATTCTTGATTATTTCAACTTTGCCTTTGGTTTTCTTCTGTGCTATCCTCTGTGATCAGGGTTTGAGCAAATTTTCCATTGGAGAACGAGATCTCTTCAATGTTGAGCATTTTTGAGACTGTGAGAGACCAGTCGAATTAGTGCAACTGTGAGGGCTTCATTCAGAGGTTCTACATGCTTCAATCAGAGTTTTATTGTTGATTTTTTACAAGATTGCAATAAGTGAGAGTGGTTCTACACCTGAGGCGTCCTCTTCAGCAATCCTACAACTTCCAACTTTGGCTCTTCGGCATCTTACTTGGGTCTTACTATTTACATTGGGAAATGTGCCATTTGAAGGAGGCGTGTGAAGTAAGTTGCTAAAACGCCTTTCTCTTGGCTCCTGTAAGTGTTCCATTCTTGGCATCTACCTTTCTCAGGGGTTTGTATCCTGTTTCGGAGTGGGAGAAGTAAGATCTGGAGCCTAGGCGTGCATATTTGTCAGTTTTCACCATTCTTGGCTGGCAAGTTGACTTATTTTCTTAATAAAATAATCTGGAGCATTTCGGGTACGTTCATGAGTTGTAAATTCATTGTTGAGGTTGTTTATTACTTTTTGTAATTTCAATTCACCAAAAATAGCTCAGATTTACATTTTATGAGCTTTTATATGATGCGCCCCTTCTCTTTTGTCTACAAACTTTTCTCTAAAAACTAAAAAAACATTAAAAGATGAGCAAAAATATAGGGGTTTGAATTGGGAGCCAGCAGGGCTCATCACAGTGGTATCAGATCTCTGATCCTGCCAGCCTGTAGGGTTAGCAGTTTCTATGTGGTCACATCAAAACAAGTTTGATAGGTACTACTCACGCAAGGGTCCTGGTTATCAGAGAAGTACTTTTGAACCTTTTCCAGCGTTTCCGTTTGACGAACAGGACGAAGATTTAGAGTTGGATAACATGGCTGACAGAGATGAGGAAGGACCATACAGGAACCGTCTTAGTGACGAGGACAAGGAGGCCAGAGATGTACTGAGAGGCCTTGTTGCAGGACAGGAACAAGTGGCGAACATCCTCTAGCAGCTAAGTACCAATGTCCAGAATTTGAGCATTCAAAGAAGGCCGAATCGGGAGCTGGATCAGGAAGGTAGTGTACATGGAGATAGATAGAGGACAGTTACTCCAGTACGCACCTATGACAAGCCTACTCGGCCAACATTTATCAGAAATGATCCTATTGAGGAGAATGTAGCTGAGGGAGGTGATGTGAATTTTGCAGATAACATCATGACACAGCATGATGAGTGGGATGCTTTGCCCCAAAGAGTTAAGGATCACCTTAACTTCGACAAATTTCTGAGCCAGAAAAGAGAGCATGGTAGAAACTGGACAGATAGGAGGCCTGAAAACAGGGATAATGATCTAAGGCAGGCTACCAACAAACTTACTTTAACTAATTTTGATGGAAGTGGCAAAGTCACAGCTCGAGCCTGGGTGAGCAAACTAGACACTTTTTTGACACTACGTCCAATGGCAGAAGAGGATGCCATAAGATTTGTTGCACTTCACTTGGATGGCGTGGCACATGACTAGTGGCACCATGGCATGGTCACACTCCATCATGATAGGATCACTTCTTACCAGGAATTCACTGACAGATTGGTTGAGAGGTTTGACAGGCATGATCCAGAACTTTACTTCAAAGACCTTGCTCAGTTGAAGCAGTTGGGTAGCTTGGAGTCTTATAGTGGTGAGTTTCAGGAGCTCTCGGTTATGGTTACCGGAATCTTAGAGAGGAGACTTGTCATTCTATTTGTAGAAGGTCTCCATGAGCCAATGAAAGGTTGGATCAAGGCATTCGATCCACCTACCCTGCATGAAGCTATGAGAAAAGCTCGTAGCATGGAACTTACAGCTTCACATGGTAAGTTCACTTCAAATGCAGAAGCATCTTCATCCTATAGTGATAGCAAATCAGAATCTAAGAAATCAGAAAATGTTGATGAAAAAATGAAGTTTGCAGCTCCATTGGACCGAGAAACAATAAATGATTTGCATAAAAGGAGGCTATGTTTCTATTGCAAAGCTCCTTATGACCAAAACCACAATTGTCCTCTTAAGCCCAAGGGTACAAATAAACAAATGGAGTGGTTTTATGAGGGTGATGACATTGCTGATTTAACGGACCAGCAAGCTGGTTTTAAGGATGGGAGTATGCGATCTATCATTCTCATCAATGAAAAAAGTGAGAAGATAGAACAAGAGATTCTAGAGGAGGGTTATCATTTTGCTTCTAGTTCTGTGGGGTCAGAGGTATTTGATTGGGATCAAAACAGTTATGAGGCTCAGTTTGTAAACAATCCTCTTTATGAGGCGGATGCTACATCTTCTTGTGATAATCCGCTCTTTGAGGTGGATGTTGATTCTACTCTTGACCCTAATTTAGGGGTGAGTTTTGATCATAGTATCGGAGATTCTGTTAGTGCATCAGGATTTCAGACAGAGCTCGTTGAGGAGGTTCCCAGTGTGTACATGGTCAGGAGTCTACACAGTTTCACTTTCAATCATCATGTACATAACCTGTTTCGGATGCACAATTCTGGTATGCATGTGTTAGACATGTTGGATGATAGCATATCTCGTGCAGTTTTAGGGAGCAAGTGTTGTCAGCAGTTTGACTTGCTTTCTTATGAGTTTCTCTCTCTTGTGACAGATGGTGTTGAGATTGACAGGGTACAGCATGATGATCCAGCTGATCAGATTTGGGAGTTACAGGAGACAGTTGATGACAGTAGGGACATTTTACGACACTATCCTTGGGATCCTAGTGGAGTGGTTGATTCTTTGTTGTTGAGATTGCTTGCGGACAAGCAATTTCAGGGAGGGCGGACTGTAATGTCCCCTTTTTCGGCATGATCGTGTTTGATGGTGGTTAGCCTATTACTTAGACTCTCGTAGGCTAACAGGTTGGGTTAGAGGGTCAGTGGCATTATTTGATGGGTTTTTTCGTTCTCATCCTTTGACTTCAACGATTGGCTCACAGCAGGCCTTGGTAGTTCAGTGATTGACAGCTTCTGACGGCACGTCAATACGACAGGTTATGAGCGAGATATTAATATTCTCGTGAAATTGAAGTGTTTTAACTCTATTTAATGGAATATTATAAAGTTGATTTGACTTTATAACAAAGAATTCACTTAAATTTATTTAAGTGGAAATTAAAACACTTTATCAAAAGGGGCGCCCATTTATTTATTCATTGACTATTGAAATGTTTAAAATACATTTTAAATGTATTTTAAAGTGAAATTGGCGTCACTTTTTGGACATGCGTGCCTTTTTGTGCATATAAGGCAGCGAAAGGAAATTACAACTTAATTCTTGATTATTTCAACTTTGCCTTTGGTTTTCTTCTGTGATATCCTCTGTGATCAGGGTTTGAGCAAATTTTCCATTGGAGAATGAGATCTCTTCAATGTTGAGCATTTTTGAGACTGTGAGAGACCAGTCGAATTAGTGCAAATGTGAGGGCTTCATTCAAAGGTTCTACATGCTTCAATCAGAGTTTTATTGTTGAGTTTTTACAAGATTGCAATAAGTGAGAGGGGTTATACACCTGAGGTGTCCTCTTCAGCAATCCTACAGTTTCCAGCTTTGGCTCTTCAGCATCTTACTTGGGCCGTACTATTTACATTGGGAAATGTGCCATTTGAAGGAGGCGTGTGAAGTAACTTGCTAAAACGCCTTTCTCTTGGCTTCTATAAGTGTTCCATTCTTGGCGTCTACCTTTCTCAGGGGTTTGTATCTTGTTTCGGAGTGGGAGAAGTCAGATCTGGAGCCTAGGCGTGCATATTTGTCAGTTTTCACCATTCTTGGCTGGCAAGTTGACTTATTTTCTTAATAAAATAATCTGGAGCATTTCGGGTACGTTCATGAGTTGTAAATTCATTGTTGAGGTTGTTTATTACTTTCTGTAATTTCAATTCACCAAAAATAGCTCAGATTTACATTTTATGAGCTTTTATATGATGCACCCCTTCTCTTCTGTCTACAAACTTTTCTCTAAAAACTAAAAAAACATTAAAAGATTACAGGGGTTTGAATTGGGAGCCAACAGGGCTCATCACAGTTGTGCCATGAGTATGGTCATTTGCAGAGATGACCTAGGAGCCGCTCCTCAAAGCCCAATTTGAACCAACCACCTCGTAACCCTCCCAAGTTGGACAAGGGTAAGGCTCCTATTCTAGGTGTAGAGGCTGATAAAGACGGTTATATTCTTGTCAAGCCCCATAACAGGAATTGTGGTCAGAAAAGAACTTTCAAAGAGAGGCAGGAAGAGGAAGTTTTTAGTCGTTTTGATGTTCTAGACGGTCTTAGCTAGCAAGAGGTGAACCTAGGTATGGTTCTAGAACAAGGGGCTCTGGAGGAGGTTTTGGAGGGTACCAAGTCAGTTGATCTTCTGAACTAGCAAGAGGAAGGCAAGTCACTTGCTCAAATGGATATGGATCAAAAAGCTTTGGTTTCAGCTAGTTTTGCAGCGCTAGTGCCTTGGAAAGGATGGTGGTTGAGAAGTTCTCCCCTTTGGAGAAGATGGTGTCTGAGGTAGAGAAAGGTAATAAGGCTTCTCTTCCCCTTGGACTTCTTCAAAAAAGTCCAAAGAAAGGGGTTAATGAGAAACCCCTCAAGGTTGGGAGGAAGAGGGATTTGGAGAAGATTAAGTTGGCAGGTGAAACGTTGGTTGAGTCAAGGTCTATCAAAACTCTTGATTTTCACTACTCCACTTCTCAAAGATGATTATTCTCTCTTGGAATGTGAGAGGCCTGAACAATAACCCTAGACAAAATGTTGTTTGTGATTTGGTGCAAAAGCATTCGCCTGATATGTTATTTCTTCAAGAAACTAAACTATCTGTGGAAAGTATGAATAGTCTTGTGCCCAAATTCTGGTGGCAAGGTCAAGGACAGTGTATTGGTGCGCAGGGTAATGCTGGGGATGTGGCTTGCTTATGGAACCCTATGAAGATTAGGCCTCTTTGGTGGATTGCTAGTACTTCTTCTATTTGTGTAATTGTTGTGAGCCCGAAGTCTGGAGAGACTGTTCTTCTATCCAACATTTATGCTCCAATCGACATGCCTGGTAAATAATGGCTTTGGTCTCATATTCAATTTAGTAGAAGTATGACTCCTCTTTATCTATGAATTGTTGCTGGTGATTTCAATGCTATTACTGAGCTGGAGGAGAAAATGGGTGGAACGCTAAGGTTGGAGCCGCTTGCCTATCTTCTTAGAGAGTATATTTCTTCCATAAATCTAGTTGACATAAAACCTGAAAATGGTCAATTTACTTGGAATAATAGGTGATGTGGTAAAGATTGTATTGCTGAAGAGGCTTGATAGATTTCTTGTTTCTTATTTTGGCTTAGAGGATCTTGGTCCACCAGCTCAGATTCTTGATTGGAGGGGCTTTGACCATTGGCCAATTAAGTTCTCTGCTTCTTTGGCTAGTGCTGCGCGTCATCCCTCTTTCAAATTCCAACTCATGTGGTTGCGGGACCCTTCTCTTTAGGATCATATGGCTGATTGGTGGCAACATGGTATACCTGCTTACAATACAGCCATATACTCTTTTGTCAAGCAACTGCAGTTTGTGAAGTACCAGCTCAAAAGGTGGAATAGGCAATGAATGTTTCGACAACATTTTGCATGCTAAAGTTGTTGCTCAGGCTAGTTTGGATGCCATTATCCGAGTAATTAGGGAGCATGGCCTATCTGAGGAATCTCTCCTCGAGGAGTCGAAAGCTTTGAAAACTCTGGAGGAGTGTGAGTTGCAGGAGGAGATTTATTGGAAACAAAAAGCGTAGGTTGTGTGGTTGCAGGAAGGGGACAAAAACACTGCCTTTTTCTTCAACTCTGTGAAGGATAGGAGACATGGTAATTCTATCTCTCATCTTGTGAACTCTAGGGGTGACCATTTGACTTCTCATGGGGATATCTCTAGTGAGGCTTCTCTATACTTTGCTTCTCTACTTAGGGAGGACTCCCCAGATGTGAGTGAGGATGAAAATCTTATTCTTGCTTGCATCCCCTCCTTGTTCTTTAGCGAGACGAATGCGAATCTTATGAGTCCTATATCTTTGGATGAATTGGAGGCTACAGTTTTTCAGATGAAGAAAGGAAAGGCACCTGGACCTAATGGGTTTCCAATTGAGTTCTTTCAGGAATTCTAGGAAATCATCAACCTAGACTTACTTAAAGTGGTGCGTGAATTTCAGGGGAATAAATAGATGTTGAAAGCATTGAACTCTATCTTTCTTGCCCTTATCCCCAAGTGTGAAGAAGCAGACAGGATGAGTCTGTTTAGGCCCATAGCTCTTTGTAATGTGGTTTATAAGATTATATCCAAGTTGATTACGGAAAGATTGAAGCGGTGGACTAGCAAGTTGGTTTTTGAGGAACAGGGTGGCTTTATGGTTGATAGGAAAATCTTGGATGGTGTTGTGATTGCTGCTAAAACTATACATTCTATGGCGACATCTAAGGAGAAAGCTATGTTTATAAAACTAGATATGGAAAAAGCCTATGACAAGGTCAAGTGGTCCTTTCTTCAGAAAATGCTTGGGGCTTTTGGCTTTGTCAAAGAGTGGATTATGTGGGTTATGAGTTGTATCATGTCCCCTTCCTTTTCTGTGTTGGTTAATGGGGATCCTTCTCCCTTGCTCAAGGCTTCTAGAGGTCTCCGTCAAGGGGATCCTCTTCCTCCGTATCTTTTAATTCTCTTGGCTGAAGGCCTTGGAAGAACAATTAAGAGCCATGTTAACCGGGGGCTGATCCATGAGTGGAACTGGGGCATTGGTCTTTCTCCTCAGTCACACCTGCAATTCATGGACGATACTGCTTTGATGGGTCTGGCCAAGATCAGGGAGGCTACCAACTTTCACAAGGTTTTGGATGTTTACCTCGTAGCCTTTGGACAACAGATCAATGAGGGTAAATCCTCTATCTTATTTTTTAACACCCCTGAGCCTATTCAATGACGGATAGCCCGTATCCTCAGGTTTCAAATTGGGAAGTTGCTTGTGATTTATCTTGGTATTCCTCTTTCTACGAGTCCCTTGCGTAGGGGCTCCTGGCAGAATATCCTTGATAAGTTTCGTGCGAGAGTAAATCATTGGACTCACAGATGGTTATCCTTTGCAGGTCGAGTGCTGCTTTTGAAGTTGGTGGTGTTGGCCCTTCCCAATTACAAGTGTATGTTGCAAGTTGCTCTTTCAAGTTTTATTAGGGAACTGGACTCTCTTGCCAGGCAATTTCTCTAGGCTGGTAGCTTGACGTCCTCGAAATGGAGTCTCATGAATTGGGAGACTGTTTGTAGACCGAAATAGCTTGGGGGTCTTGGGTTGTGCCAGGCGAGCCTTTCTAGTTTGGCTCTTTCTGCCAAGCTATATTGGAGATGGTGCACTGAACAAAACTAGGTTTGGGCTAGGATTATTTCTAACAATTATTTGAGAGGGGTGGTGAAGGAGGAGGTTCCTTGGTTCCCACTTTTGGGTAAGGGCTATGTGATTTGGGGAACTCTTAGGAAAGGAGCTAAGTTGATCAAGGATGGTCTGTTTTGGATTTGCAATAGGGGATCTAATGCTCTCTTTTGATTTGACTCTTGGGATGCTTTTTCGCCTATCTTAACCAGATTTCCTCATCTACATGATATTTTCCATTGTTTCTTGGAGGCTGGGTGGACTCAGGTTGAGGATTTCAAATCTAGTCATCCCTGTGGTATGGTGGAAGTTTCTAGATGGAAGGATCCTAGTGAGTGGCCATTTGGGGGTTCTGAAGTGGATCACGTTGAGTTAAGGAACATCCTTGCAGGTAGAGATTGCAACTCCTTGAGGGAAAAGGATATTTTGGCATGGAGCCCTGATCCTAAGGGGGTTTATACAGTGGCTAGTGGTTATCAAGAGCTAATATGTCAGAAGTATGGGGGGTTGGAAGTTTCTTGGTGGAAAATGTCTGGAATAAGTTTTCTTGGCCCAAGTGTAATTGCTTTGTTTGGACGCTTGCTTGGAATAGATGTTTGACATGGGACAATCTTCACAAGTGTGGTTTCCAGGGTCCTTCGGTTTGTGCCCTTTGCGGTTGTTCTAAGGAGGATTTTGCACACTTGTTTTTTTGACGCCCCTTCTCTTTGCTTATTTGGCACTTTTGGTGGGGTGTGTGGAGATAGCCATGTGTTCATGCTTCTTCTTTGATTGATTTCTAGAACAGTCTGGGGAGGCCCCCAATAAATGCTTCTTTCCTCCAAATCGTTTGGATTATTGATCCCACTTTTATCCTTTGGCAGATCTAGCTTGAGAGGAATTGTAGGATTTTTCGAGGCAGCAAGTTGTTGATTCAATAGGTTTGGCAAAGAGTTGTCAGTATGATACAAGAGATGGTGGGAGTTAAGAGTGATGTGTCTTATCCTTTGGAAAGGGGAGATGAAGAGATTGTGCGTAGTTTGGGATTGTGTGGCCTAATGCTTGATTCTTTTTACGTTAGAAGGGGGCGTCAGGCCAAAGGGAATGTTCAAAGAGAAGGGGGATGGGCTCCTCCTTGGGGGGATGTTTTAAAAATCAATACTGATGTATCTTCAAGGGGTAATCCTGAACCGGCTTGGATTGGTGGTATTGAAAGAGACTGTTCTGGCAGGGATATCTTCTTCTCTATTCATAAAGGGCATCATTCCAACAACCTCATGGAAGGTTTGGCAATTTTGGCTGCTATTGAGAGAGCCTCTGCTTTTGGGTGGTGTAAGATTATTTGTGAGTCATAATCTCAAATCATGGTCAATTTGTTGAATGTGTAGAATTTGGATGGGGTTAATTGGCAATTGGCTTTTATTGTTAGGCATTTTTTGCGTTTGAGCTCCACTTTGGAGTCGGTTTCTTTCGTTCATATTCCCCGAGAGTGGAATAGGGTTGCTGATTGTTTGGCTAAATGGGCTTCGGAGTAGCATGGTGGTTGGAAGGTAGGTGGAAGGCTGGGAGCAGTTATCCCTAGACTATCCAGAGATCTCGAGGGTCTCATTTCGGCGGATATGGGAGGATAATGTTTCTTGGTGGTTGCTCTAGTTTTTATTGTATATCTTTGGGTTCTATGATTCTTGGCTTTCCTCAGGGTGCTGGTTTTAGCCCCTGACTGCTCTGTAATTGTGGATTTCTGATGAAAATAAATTTTTACCCTTTTTATTCAAAAAAAAAAAAAAAAACTTCTCCAAGAAGAACCTATCTCTACAATAAAGAGAATGTTTTGGGGCCATTTGGGAGCTTTCCAAGAGTAGTCAAGCCTCTATGTTGGTCTTTCGACCTCCACATACAACCAGTGTTAAAAAGAGATTGAAAAATTAGTGTGTGCTCCTATAATAAGTGCATCTAGGAATCAAGAGTATTGACAATGCAAATAATATAACTAAAATTGAATAAGAGTGCTAATAGCTAGAATGTGAGATCCCAAGGTGCCAAGGGCACTACAAAAAAATGCTACAATAACAATAAAGAAGTAGAGAAGGCAAGTGTAAAGAAAACAAGAACAAAGTCACCTCTTAAAGCTTGATGAAGCCAAAGGGACAAGAGTGTTGTTAAATGCTACAAAACCTTAAAGAAAATTGCTACAGAAGAATGGGTGTGCTCACGTGGAGGAACAAGTATGAAGAAAAGTTGTACAGAGATCTGGATAGCTTGAGAGTGCAAAAGGTTTTTAAGATGTTTTCAATGTGAGAGAGAGTGTGTAAAATGAAAGATAGATTCAAAATGAGAGGTAGGAGGGGAGGAGGAGCTGTTCAAATTCCTCTTGAGCAGTTACCATTGACTTGGGTAGGTGGTAGGTGGCAACACACTTGGAAATTGTCACTGAATGAGAAATTGTCTCTGCACATTAGCATGCCATGTGGATGTCTACACGTTGCACTAGTGTCTAGATAGTTTGCTCATTCATAAAAGTAGAATATTGCATCTCAGGTAGAGTTGTCTATGAAGCAATGTGGTTATGTTCCATTTTGATAAGAATGGGTGTGCTTGAGAACCATCCTACAGTTCTGTTTTGTGACAATAAGAGAGTGCTGAGGTTTGTTTGCTATTTAGTTTTTCATGAGCACACTAAACTCATTGAGGTTCAATGGCATCTGCATGCATGTGCAACAACAAAATATTCAGCTCCAATATTGTTCAACTCAAAAGCAACATGTTGACATATTTACCAAATCACATGCATTAGTGAAGTTTGAAGCTTTTTGAGCCTTCTTGATTTGTACTCTTGAGAAAATGATGTAATAATAGTGTATTGTTAGAATATACTATTACATTTAAATATTTACACAATATTAAATAATACTAATATTTCATTGTTATTGTTTAATATTGAATGGTGGCTGGTTGGTTGGGTATTTGATTGGTTACATGTTAGCCAACTATTTTATTTGTATATACTGCAAACTTATTTGATTAATAAAATTGCTTAATGTTCCTCCCAATTTTCTGAGTTTGTGCCAATATCCTAATCTTATTTTAAAAGGTTTTGGAGTTCTCTATGGCAAGCACATGCTTTAATGTATCCGAATTTGATGAATATATTATTTGATTTACATTTTGCACATTATATATTAGCCTGGTCCAGGAAAAATGTTTCCCGTTCATTTAATTCAAATAACCAAAAGTTTAAAACATTTGGAATAGTTGTGCATGAGAAATCCAAGTTAGAGTTCTTTGAAGGAAGATCTGCCTTCAAGAGCAGGAGTAAGCAGCGGAGATCCAACACACTTAAAAACTCGAGCCATGGGTGACATAACACTGAAATGCAACCAAGTATGCAGACACAATGTGCATACCTATTGCCTTAATGTTTTTGAGACAATTTTCACAGTTTCTCATTTTTAACACCTGTAGCCGATTGCTTCTGTCGTTAATCCTCTTTTACATACCTTATTGATGACAGTTATTAATTTTTTATCTCCTGTGATATTTTTCATGATGTGATTCAAAATGAACAGCTTAAAATTGTGCAGCCTTTAGCTACTCCAATGCTTTTTAAACAGACAATTTTCACAGGTTCTCATTTTTAACACATCTAGCTGATTTCTTGCCTTTAATTCACTTTATGTACCTTTTTGATGACAGTTATTAAGTTTTTGGTCTATGACATTTTTCATGATGTGATTGAACTGAACAGCATAAAACTTAAAAGTGTGAAGCTTCTAGCCACTCTAATGCTTTTTAAACTGACAATTTCCTGAGGTTCTCATTTTTTATTTTTAACACATCTAGCTGATTTCTTCTGTCTTTAATCCACTTTTATATACCTTGTTGATGACAGTTGTTGGGTTTTTGATCTCCTATGACATTTCTCATTATGCGACTCAAACTGAACAGCTTAAAAGTGTGAAGCCGCTAGCTACTCAAATGCTTTTTAAAACTTATACCACCTCAATGGCTTATTTAATTGTAGAAAGTTGAAACTAATATCTCAGGTGATCGATGGAGAACAGGAAATTTTGTAATAACAAAATATTTGTCTGTATTTTTAGGCATTGGCTTCCTTAGTGGCTAGAAAGACCATCAATAAATTGAATCAATAACAGTTCATTCATTTGTACAACAGTCACGTGCCTGTAAGTTGTTTTGGCAAACTCAACGGAGGATGCATACAACTGGTAGCTTAGATTTAGAAAGTAAAAAAGTGGTAAATTCTATGGCAGAAAAATATCAAAGTTTATTTGCTGATCCTCGATGTGTATTACTTCCAGGATTAAGAATAGGCATTACCAATGTTGAGACACCCTTGCCATTAACATTTTTTCTTTAATTGACTAAACATGCACGTGAGGATAAAATCTATTATTGGTTTTCTAAACACTATCTTCCCTTTGTTGTTGTCCAGTGGGTGGACTTATGGGCTATTTGAAAAGTGGGAGCTCTATGTCACTTATATCAGGAGGATTGTCGGCATCGGTGCTTTACTATGTACACACACAACTGCCTACAAACCCAGTATTTGCATCATCAGTTGGGCTTGGTAAGTGATGCCATGGTATTTCTTTGTTTTCGCTTTGTGTTTTTGTTAGTTTTTACCTTGGACTTTGTCATCCTTCCACATTGGCTTTAATAGTTACTTGCATTTGTGCAAGCTCCCCTCTCTCTCAACACCTTCCTTCCCACGCACACACATTCATATATAAAAGTTGACATAATATTGCTTTTAGCATTGACATGCTAGTCTGCAATGAGCTTTAATAGTGTTTGTCATTTTTGGCTGGGAGCTGCTAGATTAGTCAGTGTAAGGAGATTAATAAACAATCCAGAAAGTTCCTTTGATACTATCTAAGACAAGTGTTTTATTTCAGGGATCTCAGCCGTTCTTTTGATTGTAATGGGGGCACGTTTTAAGAATTCTGGGAAGATTTTTCCTGCAGGTGTGGTATCTGTGGTCTCTTTGATCATGACTGGTGGTTACCTTCATGGTATTCTACGCAGTTCCCATGCGTAGAGTAGTTACAGAAACTAAGAATGAATGCTATGCTACTTCTTTTGAGATTTTGATCATAAATATCACTATGTTTTGCCTTTTGTATACTTGGCTCTCCCAAATTCTTGGTCGAGATATGCTTTTGAACCTTACATGTAGTGGAGTGGAGTCCAAACATATGGAAGAATCGAGGTTACAGTATTCAATACTTGCTGGTTATTTAAACTGTACTTGGTCATCTTAAGTTGTCTGTTAATAAATCAATGGTTTTGATGTCTAATGTCTTGACTTTTCTTAGGTTGCTTCTTGATGTACTAAAAACAATGTGTTACTTTTAGTGGTAATTTTCTTTCTTATTTCAAGTTGAGACTAGAATTAACGTACATTTTTCTAATAGCCATTTTTATGATATTACTCTGCTGAATGACTAGTCAAGTTTTATTTGTTTTTGCTCATTTATTACATGTTCTCAATAGCATGCTGGCCAGCTTGTGTATTAAGCAAGCTTAAGATACTTGCATATCAGGTAGCTCATGGGTTAAAACCAGTCGCTTAGAGACGTGGGATAAAGGACACGGTTGTGAACATCATTTTAGACAAGGTGCAAGAGTATATAAATAAGGTTATAGTTATACAACATTGCAATGTTCATTGAAAGATACAGGCATAGGCACAGAAATCCCACTCTTAAACCTGAGTTTCCTAGTGACTATGGTTAAATCATAACAAGTTATTGTATCATAAATGGATGTGAAATGCATTGCAAAATGGAAGTCATCCATTGGATTGTCCTCTAGTTGATTCCTTGAGGGATATTCTGATTGCAAAACTATCCCGCTTAAATGAGGCAAAACTATTTTGTACTGAAGTTGGGAAGCATTGTCCCCAATTTATGGGGAGTTGCACTTTATTGTTATATTATACGACCAAGGGAATTTATTTTTTAAGATTCACCTAGAACTTGTACCTGACCTCAAAGTGTTCGGAATTTGGATATGCCACACCTAGGGAGTTGGATGTTTTAGTTTATATTGGTCTGTTTAGATTTGAATATGGGATGCCATTAGTAAAACCCCAATACTTTTATTGCTTTAGTGCGTTACATTTGAAAGTGAGCTTCAATATATTTTTCAAATATGATCTTCTATGATTATTTCATAAATTATGATTTCTAATCAATTTTCATTTAATACCCCTATATGCTTGTGCCATATATTGAGAGAGAATGGTACTAAACACATTCTCTCTTTATGAATGATTGTAAAGGAAAATAACTTTCCCTAAACTTAACCTAGGAAAAATAAACAAATGCATACAACTAAGCATAAATCAACTTAGATTAATTAATTTTAGAGTTCTGGAGTGATAATTGAACAAGTAATGCTATTTTAGAAAAATAAATACAAGAGGATAAGGATTTGGCTCTAGAAATGAAGATGATGAATGAATTTTGTTGTACTAAAACCTGATCTACCTTGGCACTTAAAAGTTAAAACTATTCCACTACGTCTGGAAAATATCTTGGAATTGTCATGAAGTGTCTTCTGCACATCTCAAATCTGTACTTGTAGATCACTTCCATGCCCATGGATTTGCTTATAACTCATGGCTTTGATGTTGTTAGTTGTACACTTTTGCTTTGCACTCCACCTTGAAGTCTATTCCTTGCCAAATGATAATGGATTTACGATGTGCATAAACACCTAGGATAGATTGCTTGATCACAAGGGTTGTGTTTTCTTAGGTCAACCCCCTTGATAGGACCAGCTTTTGCGGTTGTGGAAAAGATCAAGGACATCAATCTTCAAATATGCAGATGCTCTAGGATGATGCAATGCAGAATTAGGTTGTTTTTAAGGGCTCCAACTGAAGTGTTCCTAGCATTCAATGATAAATGAAGCAATCAAATGCCTTTAAATACAACTACATATCAATAAATCATGCAGACTTTGTGTTTAATTGACTCACAATGCTTAGTGAAATGGGTGAGAGTTGGCCAAATTTCAATATGAATTTTGAAATTTTAGAGATCAAATATGTGGACATGAGATCCATCCTACACCTACAGGAATGGCCTAATAAAATGGAGTGGTAAGATCTAGACAAGGAATGTATCTTAAAATTATGGATGATTCAATAAATGTAAATAGTGTGAAAGAATGTGTAAGAATGGATAAAGGGATGGGTGAAGACTAGGACAATGAGCTCAATATTACACAAAATTGTTTAATTTATCAAATATATAATTGCATTAAGATATTCTCTCAAAATAAACACAAAACTAAATGAAATTTGACATGGATATACAAACATCACCATTATAATAATATTTAGAATATATACTTTAAAAGAGCAAAATACACATTTAATTCCTCTCCATATATCATGTGTCTGTGTGTATATACCATAGAAGTGTAAATCTGCAAAAAATCGACAGGCTGGACAATTTTTTCCCCGATTTTTTTGAAAAAATTGTTGACCTTTTGGTCAACGATTTAAAAGGTTAACAATTTTTTCCTGTTTCAAACTGCAAAATCGCCAAAAAAATGTATTTAAAACCTGCAAAAAATGTGGATAAAATCGCACTGGTTTTCGCACGAAAAAAAAACCCTCAGGCATGTTTTGGAGGCGATTTCTGGGCCACTCATTTTTGCTGCTCGCGATTTCAAGCACCCACAGACCGCAATTTCTACTACAAGCCTACAGGTAGGCATTTCATTGCCTTGTCTATTTCATCAAACATACCACATTTCTAAACAATTCAAGACTACAGGTAGGCATTTGCTTGCCTTGTCTATGCATTTGCTTGTCTATTTTATCAAAGAAACCACGTCTTTGAAATTGAGGCATTTTATGAAACAGTTCACTGCCTTGTCTATGCTTACTATTATGCTTTGATAGATTTTTGCCAAGCATCCATAGCATGTTCGAAAGCACCTATTTTAGGCTTCTAGCCATAGCAGCAAGGCAGTGAACTGTTTGATAAAATGCTTTGGTAGACATTTATGAAAAATGTCGTAGCATAGACAAGGCAGTGAACTGTTTGAAAAAATGCCTCAGAAATGTGGTCTCATGGTGATGGATGCTATGGATTGTCATGGCATTCCATCACCATGAGACCACATTTCTTTGAGGCATTTTTCCAAACAGTTGACTGCCTTGTCTATGCTATTGCTTACTATTATGCTTTGATAGATTTTTTCCAAGCATCCATAGCTTGTTCGAAAGCACCTGTTTTAGGCTTTGAGCCATAGCAGCAAGGCAGTGAACTGTTTGATAAAATGCCTCAAAGAAATGTGGTCTCATGGAATGACATGACAAGCAAATACAATTGGCAGCTGCTCCTAGTTATTAGTTATGTAATGTGAATAGTTATGTAATGTGAAGTAATTTCATAACTGCTTAGATTGACTTAGTAAAAACTTATATTTTAATTGAAATTTTGTCATCTATCAGCATTTAGTTATTAGTTATGTGATGTGAAGTAATGCTTTGAGTTTGAAAGAGGTGCAATGCAATGTAATCAGTGATATGAATGTAAACTACAAAATCTGTTTTCTGCAATTCATTAGTTAAACTCTTTATTTAATTTTCTCTCTATATCTCTATGCTATGGAAATGCCTTTCAATTTCAAAAAAATAGTTTTTATTTCTTGTTCTACAATATTTTATGTTTTTTTTAAATCCGTTTTTTTTTTCCGATTGTTTCCTGATTTTTTCAAAAAATCTTATACTTTTGGTTTGCTGATTTTTTCCCCAAAAGATTTTTGCTGATATGGTATATACCATAGAAGCAGATATCTTTAAAAGTGTCGTGATATTTCAGATATACCTTTTCCCAGCAGAGATCCCAACATTTTCTTGAAAATATCATGAGTTTTTCAAAATATCTTTAAGTGTGACTTTGGCTGAAATTTTCACCATTATATCATGATATTATTGGCAATATATCACTGTAATATCACAATAAGTTAGTCTTTTCTCTATACAAGCATTAAATCTGTGATTTTCTTATCGTTCTTTTCTAGAACTTTTATAAACGTGATAAACACCTTGAACAGTGTAAGTAGCCATTAAGATTTCCAGCTGCCATTAGCGAATAGTGATAAGATCTATAGTCAAGGGACAATGACAATTATTTCTGCCATTAGCGCATAGTGATAAGATCTATTGTCAAGGGACAATGACAATTATTGCTGTCGTTATGTAAAAAATGAATGTAATTGTTATCTACACTTGTGAAGACACTTGATATAATCAGATTTGAAAACCTTGTGAATAGGGAACATCATTGTTGTTATTGTGATCAGTGATTATCATTGTTGCCTTTGATAACAGTGAACCCTGCTGTCATTATTTATGATTCATGAGCATAGTCAATACTAGATAAAACTGTCAAATGATTATGCTATCCTTTGACTTGTTATTATTGAATCATATATGTTAGTGCTGTTGCAGACTTGCGGTCATTTATACTTATCCATGGATATTGTTGTTGTTACTTCATTTGTAAACATAGTTGTATTATTGAGGTAATTGTTTGGGAATTTTCAGTGTTACATATCAGCTGTTAAAAATGTTGTACCAGTTGAAATTGTTGTCATCATTATTGTCTTTTGACATAATTAGCCTTCTATGATTAGTAATCTTCTTATGATCACAGATCAGTAGCATTATGTCATTATTGTGATTGGTCAATCTGATGTTTAGTAGCATTGCTACTAGTAGTATGATTAATCAATATGGGTGTTAATATTACTGTCAACATTATAGGAAATATTGCTGATCAAAATGATTAAACATGGAATATTATTAAGATGGGACATTTCTGTCCTGAAATGCCAAGTATGATCGTTGCCACTGATTGCAAATTTAATAGGTATTTCAAGAGGTTAGGGAGACTGATGTTATCAATTGTAGTTATCATTTTGTGTATAAATAAATCTTTTGGACTTGATAGTTAAGGAGAATGGGAGGGTTAACAGATCATATTACTTTAATTGTTGTTTTTTGCATGAAGGGTTCATTATCATTGTGATAGAGTTGTTTATTAACATTGTTAAGGAGATTTACATTTTAATTATCTATATTAGTGATGTCAAAATTAATGAGAGAAAATGATATTTCAAAATTCATGGTGTATATTCTCGTTTACTTTCACTTTCTCACTCTCTATGCAATTAGGATTGCTTTAAATGCTTTTGAACAGAGCTATGAACCAGAAAAGGTTTTTGAAAGGACCCCAAAACCTTGTACATCAAGAGAATACAACACCACTACTCGACTAGAGTTGACAAAGAAATAGGCCTAAGAACCAGAAAGACCCTTAAGAAATAAACAATAAAACCTCAGGGACAACCAAACAACAATCATGGAGGTTTAAATCCAAACCTCTCCAAAAAACTTTGAAGTGGAGTCAGCTTGACCCTGTAATGCCCCCTTCCTTGGGTTGAGCATTGATGAAGACTTAGCCTATTTAATTCTTGTAGGCTAATTGGGATTTATGAAAAGGAATAATTAATTGGTTAAATTAAGTTGTTTTAAATTTCTTATTTTTATGGGCAGCTTTATTTAATTAATCATTTTATTGGAGTGACTTATTTCAAAGTCAAAAAGAGAATTAAAATTCAAAAAATCACTTTACGAAGGAAATAAAATATAATATTTTGTATTGCAAATTTTGACATTTTTATCTTCTATTGTCGAAATTGGGTTTGTTTTTTCAAATTAAAACCCTGGAACAAAACCTTGAGAGAAAATTGGTATCGGAGAAGGATTTCTTTCTAACCAATACTAAGATGAATTCACATAATTCACAAACGCTTGGAGTTCATTTTGATTTCTATAAATGTATTGCAAATAAGAGATGTCAACTTTCATTTGCTTGCAAATATTAATCATTTATACAAGAATGGAAATTAGGAGAATATTGGCTAAAGTTATTAGCAACTGCAATACACTGCCGCCATTTCTTTGAAATGGTAGGCTGAACCACTTGAGTTCAATTAGTTTTTGCCTATAAAAAGAATCGCAGCAAGCTGAAAGGAGGCATTTAGGGAAAGACAACTTTAAAAGGGATTCCTACCTAATGGAATCGAGACTCCTTGTATCTAGCCGCTAGCACCTCTGGAAGTGTTAAATCCCTAAAAAGGCATCGCAGGTCAAAAAGGGAAGAATATTTAAGGTTTTCTATATGTACAAGTACTCGACTGCAAGCCACACTTTTTCCTTCAACCAAACGTGAGCCGCTCCAGCACACGGGAATCGTGGGACTTCATACTAGGGGAAAGCATTATTTATAAGGTGATGTGGAGAAAAATAAAAAAGAGCAACGACTAATTTATGACTTTTTTGTGTGAAGACTACTCTCAAAGGAGGTCGTAGAATTTAATATGGTTTGCAATTTGAAGGTTAGATAATCAATATTTATTTTTCTTATTGTAGCAGCTCAACTAGTAAATTTTGTAATAAAAATTGAATATTTATTTTAAGTTCAATATTGTGTGCAATTTCGATAGCGAGTTTTTTTTTTTATATATATATAATTTTATGTTACAAATATTATGCCAAACAAATGGTGAAACATTCTACAAGAGAGTAAAAGTTAGAATAGTGAATACCGCAACACCAAACAATTGACATTTCATCAAACATTTGACTCAATACAAGGAAAATTTAGTTGGACATCTTATAGTGGTATTATAGCCACAAATTTTGCTAGCTTGAGGGTTTGAAAATACAAAAGATTTATGTAGCTTAGTGAAGAAACTAACAAGTATTATTTGAAAAGACAACAATTTAAGCCTCCAAAAATATAGGAGTACTAATTGCAAATTTTATAGTTGAGGAACAAGAGGGAGAAGAAATCATGGTTGAGAGAGACATGGATAGAAGGGATCCTCATGAGAACAATAGCACACATATGATACAACAATTGACTTAATTGCTAGCTCAATTGATGCAAAATATGAACATGAACAAGGTTGATCATAACATAATGGTAATGGTGCTAAAGGTAGTAGCTTAGGAAATAATTGAAATAGAAACATTCACAACACTAGAACAATTAGTGGAATAGTATCAAGATCATCAATGCCCACATTTTTGGATGGACAAAAAGTTGGTAATGAGAGACAATATAATGATGGTGAAGGTTTTGTGGATTACTTGCATGAATACCAATCTTTGGGAGATGAGTTATATGTTGCTATATCATTGGTTTATTTTTGTCAACTTAAGTAGAGGAATAGGCTTAGGAGAGAGGAAAAATCAAGAGTTGTATCGTAAGGTGGGCAAGTTGTCCATACCTACTTTTGATGGTTCTAGTAAATGCACTACATGTGCACAGGTGCAAAAAATTGATACATATTTTCAACTTAATCCTATGCTTGAGATTGAAACAATTAAGTATGCTACATTTCACTTGGAGGGAGATGCCCATGAGTGGTGGTATCATGGAATGTTGATGTTGGGATATGATAACATTGATTCCTATGTTGGTTTTACCCAAAGATTGATTGGCATATTTGATAAGAAGGATCCATAGATACATTTCAAAGAATTAGCACTATTGAAGTAGAGTAGTTTAGTTGATAGTTATGTATTTGGGTTTTAGAGGTTTTCAATGATGGTTCTTGATGTTTTAGAGAGGAAACTTATTGTCCTTTTTATTGAGGGGTTGATAGAGCCACTTTGAGGATGGGTGGACATTTGACCCACCTACTTTATAGGATGACATAAAAAGAGTAAGGAATATAGAGTTCTCCACACCTTAAAACAAATTTAAGCTTAAGTTATTCACGCCAAGGATGTTAGGCCTTTTAAAAAATAGTGGTCTAACAAAGCAACCATGGATGACGAAACCAAAAATGAGTTGCAAAGAAAAAAAATAGGTTTTCATGCAAAGAGCCATGGGAACTAGGACACATGTCTAGGGAGAGGTAAGATGCACTACATTGAGGTTATTTTAGATAGCGAAGGAGAAAAGGGGGAGGATGACTTAGGGAATGAACATGAAGAAGAAAAAGTTGAACCAAAGAAACATGTGAGTGGATGAGCTTCAGGATGAGTAACCTTTGCTACATTATCAAGTACAACTAGATATAATTCATTCAAATTTATAGGGTTTTACAAGGGCAACAAGTGATTGTTTTAATTGATAGTGGGGAAACCCACAACTTCTCTTACAAAATCCTCCTTAATCCAAAATTTTCTAATTGCTTCGTCATCAACCTTCACTTGTGTGAAGTGATTGTAACTATCATCTTCCCTTTTGGAGCTATGGTAAATACCATAAATTATTACCTTTCCTACATGCAATCTAAATCAAATCTCACCTTCAAGCATGCTATCTACATAAACCTCCCATTCTTGGCACCTTGCTCATCATTAACCTTTAAGCTATCCATTCTATGAGTCCATGCCCCTTATGAGGCCATATGATTTTTAAATTGAGGGTTTTAATATTTTTTTAATTTTCACTTTTTATATTTTTTATTGTATTTAAATATTTATAAAACCAAAAATTAAATAGATTTTATTTTAATTTTTTATTTAGTTTTAATTTGTCATATTTGTCAATGGATGAGTTAAAAGGGTCTCTATAATGAATTGTTCATAAGCACAATATTTGTTTAAGGTTTTGCAAATGGGGATAGTAAGTTAAATGGGCTTGATTTTGGAAAAAAAATCATGGTTAAATTTGTTTGAGTTGGAGTTGTTTTGAGATGGGTGACCTCTTCAAAAGTCCCAATGCTTTAAGCGTTGTGTGCATGTTGGTGTTTCAATTCGCACCTCTAGAATGTGAATTAGAAACGGACAACTATGCACAGATAAACTGCTCTTTGAATTAGGAGGGGAAGCTCCCTCTTTGCTGATGTTGCTTAAGAAAGTAAATTCAAACTAATTTGCCTATATTTTTGTTCAGCAAGAGCACAAGGTTATAAAACTCAAGCGATGTAGCTGAGATTTTCTCTTTTGGAATTTCAACTACGACTAAGCCTACTCTAATGACGTTTCTAACTTCTCAAGTAAACGCAGAGCAAGAGAGTTAGAAATGGACAAGGAAGGATTCTCTAACATAAATACTTAAATAAACTTTTCTCCCAATGCACATCTACTTACTTTCAATGCGAGTTGAAATAAAGATCATATAAGCATAACACATAAAATGGAAATCTGAAACATTATATCAAGGCAAAGTAGGCACAAGACTTTATTTCTCAAATCTCAAGAACAAAGATTACAATTCTGGGACAACAAGATTGTAGCAAAATAGGCTTACAGTTAAGCGATCAACCAGAACACGTTGACACAAGACACAAGAACTGAACAATAACTTGCAGCTAAAAAGGCATGCAAGTTTGCTCTTACACAAAGTGAACTGACACTGAATGACAACTTGAAGCATTACAGCTTGCAATTTGCTATCACAAGCACGGTTAAGAAAATAATGGGCAAGGTTGGCATTATTTATACACAAGCAGGAGGAGGAACCTAAAATCTCCTTTTGCTTTTACAATTAAGACTTGCCAACATGCAAGCTTTATTTCTAAAATTAAACAAGATAAACATTTAACCATCTAATAAAGCATAAAAACAAGAAATGCCAACTATTGCAACTTGTTTTCTTTCTCTTCTTCAAAGAGTGGATAAGAATTGAGACAAGAATAGAAAGAAAGCTTCTAGATGACTGTTTCTTTAAATCTCATCCACATCTGCCAAAAAGCTGATGTGTTTCTTGATTTTAAGTGGAGAGTGATGTTGAAAAAAGAAAGCAATTTCTCCAAAAAAATTTGGGACATGGGTTTTGTAGAAAATCACGTTCTGGAGAAACCCAAATGCTCAGAAATTGAAAAAGCTGAATTTCTCTTGAAAAAGCAACCAAAAAGTAGTTTCTAGAAGAGGGAAAAGTTTCTCAATATTCAAGAGGATGAAAAAGTGAAGAGACCCATGTGATCAGAAACGAAAAAAGTTGAATGGTTGTTTTGAAAAAGCAACACCCTAGAAGTTTGGAGCACGAAAAAGCGTTTCTCCTTGCTCATTGATCTCAAAACCACAAAGAACATTGAAAAAGCATGTCATTTGGGTCTTCAAATCTTCGTTGAGAGAAAGGGAAAATCTTCTTGCTATAGATGCCAACATGCAAAAATGAATAATGGAAGACAAAAATCTCTCTTAAATAAGTTAAGGTTTGAGAAAATTTGCTTTCTTTTTGCTTTAAAATTTCTTGAAGCCAATCCTGAGTAGGTGCATCGAACTTGGACACTTTTTGATGTTGAAATATAAAACTTGGAAAAATTGACTAAGGCATTGAGCCTTGGGCGCCAATCTCCTCCTGGGGCGCTTTTCCTCTCTAGAAAGACATTTTTTCACCATTTTCAATTTTTTTGCTTGATTTTACCCTTGGTTTGATCTCGATTTTTGGACGCTCAATGAATCCCATGATCTAGCAGAATGATCCATCACGGAGCCTAAGTGAATCTAACGAAGATTGTTTGGAGGCAACTTTTCATAAAACTTCATCTGACCCCTCAAAATGTTGGGCGCCCCTGGCTACCTGGGGTGCCCAAGCTTACCAGTGTTAGCCATTTTTATTTTCTTCAAGTTTTGTTTGATTTCCTTGATCTTCTGATGATTTTGCAATTCTGGATGATTCGAGAGTCCGACAAACTACTGGTTGGGCTCATTAGATAGCGTAATGAATTTTGAAGGGGGTTCTCTGGAGGCTACATCCTCTGAAAACTTAATTTGAGGCCTCAAAAGCTTGGGCACCTAACTCCTCCTGGGGCGCCCAAGATCTCCAACCTTAGCCATTTTTGGCTAAACATGAAACCTCATGTTGTGTCCTCCATTCGATCTGAATTTGTTGGTAGCTGATAAGTGTAATGACCAAGCTTAGATATTCATTAAGCGGGTTTACAGCACTTGTAAGAGATTTGATTGATCAAGGAAACCCTAATTGATTAGATTTGAGCCTTCAAAACCCTAGGCTCTCTATCTTCTTAGGGCACCCAAGTTCTGTGACTTAGAATATTTTCATGATTTCAAGGATTTGTATTATGCTTTGCTGAGGACCTCTCCTGTTGATCTTTGAATTCTGAATGATTGATTGATTAGATGACTGTGCCGACGGATTCACTCCAAAGCTGAGAAGATTCAGAGCAACATTGTCTGGGAGCACAAACCCTAATTTTTTCATTTGATCTCTAGAAATGTTGGGCCCCTCTCTCCTTTTGGGGCGCCCATGGCTAGTAGACAACCATTTTTTCTTAGTTTTTCAAGATTCTCAGCTCCCCTTCTCCATTCTTTGTTCTACGTGCATGTTCATCATTTCTCATCTTTTGTTCAGTGCTTGAATGTTTGAATTTGATACCTAGTAGCTGACTGACCTCCATTAATGGCCTCAAAACTCCCAAAAAAGCTTTTGAAAAAGTAGAATAGACCCACTAGAGCAAAACTGATCTTTTTGAGATTTTGATTGCACTAGCTCGATGAGGAAGTATTTTCAACCAATCAAAGTCGGGCTTGAACCCTAGAAGCTGCACTTATATTTTTAGAAAATTTTACAGCATCTTTTCTTGGGAAGAAACCTAAAAATACTCTATTTTTTTATATTTTGTAAAGTTTCTAAAAATATAAATTTTCCTAAAATTTAGGGCTGAAAAAATGAGATCTAGGTTTTGTAGACTTGGTCGCTCTGAGCAGACACAAGTTGTCAAATTTTGAAAATTTTGAGTTTTTGACCCTCATGCAAGACATGCAAACCCCAATTTTGACCTTTTTTGATAGTTTTGACAAGACTCAACTATTTTTGCAAAATGCCTAAGTGTAGCAAAAAATTTAATTTGGGGTACAACAATGCATCACGGAGGAACGAGTGCTAAGTAGAACAGTCATTCTCATGAGACAAATTCATGTGAACCACTACTAATAAAATATGACTCAATAAGTTTGACTCAAAAAATCATATGATTGAAACGTAATATAAATATCATATTTATTTTAATTTATTATACTTAAATCTTCTAAAAAATTTCATTTTAAATTATGCTTACACATTTTGTTATATTTATTTATAAGTTTAATTTAAATTTAATTTTCATAATATAATTTTTTAATTAAAAAAATTATTTAAATCATTAATAATTTATAACATTTTTAATGATCAATTTAAAAAATATATTTT
>VDFB02137177.1:0-18156 GCA_007258455.2 Sequoia sempervirens | reverse complement strand
TAGTTTTGTCGGCACTCCCTTTTTCATCATATTACATTATCTCTAGTTTCGTCATATTAGATATCTCTAGTTTCTTAGGATGCCCTTTTGAGTTGCTTGCGGTGTGAAATTTCATTCAGTAGTATAAATTAGGTTGACGGCATGAGAAACAAATAGATGAAGCAGAATAAAATTTGTGTGTTGAGTTTCCTAGAATTAAGCCTAAATATCCCTTAGATTAAGTATCTAATGCGAAGGAACAGAAGTTTGCACTGTCAAGTGCAACTTGAATGTGCTTTATTAAGCTTAAAATTAATAAACAAAATAAAAAGCCAATAAGGCATGCACTGAAGATGATGAACATACTCTGATACCATATTACTTTTGATATAATACCATTTCTTTAAAATTTTGCATGCCAGCCACAACAAAAAATAATATTGTCTGGATTGCATTTTCTTCAAAATGGGAAATGTCTGAAACCATTTTAGCAATTCCTATCAAACAAATTTACCATGATAGCGAATTTCCGCAATTAAACCCTGTAAATACATTGTAAGAGGAAAAATAGCATCTGTAAATGTCTGTTTGCCAGCAAACGCGATTTGTCTTGTCCACAGCATTCTTTTTCCATACACTGAAAATCTTTGAAGCATTTGACAATTTATCAAATACTGAAACATGTTTCAAGTCCTCCTTGGGTACAGTATAGCTTCCTTCTGTCTTATCCTGTTCAATCACTTTTTTATGAGCATAAGAATCCAGATGCTCCAAAACCTGTTTGATATTTTGTACAAGTCTTTCTGCCAATGTTCTTGTGAAATCCTCTCTGATTACTGCTCTTAGCAAGGAGACATTCTGAGCATCAGGTGCCATTGTATAAGCAGGGAGGATCCATCCATGTTTTTGTAGCTCCTCTGCAACTTGGTATTCATCATATTTTGTCTTGTCTTTCAATGAAAAAGCAACAAGAGGAACCCCTATATCTTTGGAAAGGATTTTAAATTTGCCTGTTTCATTGAGTTTTGAAACAAGGAAATCTGCATCTGTGCGGCAATTGTTGACTATTTGTTTATATCCCTGCAGTATAACCGTTCACATTTAATTTGCTGTAGGGTGGCAAACCAAGGCTCTCATAATTAGGACTTCAATAATTTACCTGAAATCCAAGTCGAATTAGTTGGTAATACTGTGCGATTATATGGCTGGCCCCTGCATAATACAGATCAAAAGATTCAAAAGAGAAACAAAATTTGTGGTAGATTATGAAAGAATCCCAATTCATTTAAAGTTCATGTAAAGAACAGTCAATTAGTAGAAGAGGTCAAACCATTGGATTTTAAGCTCCAAGATACTCTCTGGGCTTAAATTTGCATCGTATCCTTTTTGATTTTTTTTTTTTTTTTTGTATGCATAGGGGCATCCCTGTGACCTAGCTCGGCATCCAGAGGGGCAAGCTGAGGCGAGACTAGTCCCTTGCGGGTGTATGGTACAGCCCGCAAGCAGGCCCAACTGTTAACCTAGGAGTGTAGTCAAACCCGAGACCTATGGGGAGCAAACCGACGGCCCAAGCCAACTCTGCCACCCGTGCAGGCTTTTTATTTATGGCAAAGTCCATTCCTATACCTTGGGTTAGTAGATCAGGAACTAGCACACTATTTACTTACCAACCAGTGGAGCGGAGTCATACCCGAGACCTATGAGGAGCAAAACCATGGCTCAAGCCAACTTTGCTACCCGTGCGGGCTTTTTTTTTTTTATGGAAAAGTCCATTTCTATACCCTGGGTCAGCAGAGCAGGAACTGACACACTATTTATTGACCCTCACCTTTCCCACTACGAAGAAGAGTCAAAGTGACCTTGAGGGATGCAAACCCCAAGCCCCAACCAATTCCACTACAAGTGGTACTATTAGTATGTATGCAATACACCTACATGCTATGCTATATTATTATAGGATTGCCTAAAGGTTGCTTGGATTTCCTTTTCTATTTGCATAAGGTATGCCCATGGATCCTTTAACCATAGATTATCAGCTTAACCCTTTCAAGTTACAAGGCACAATTGTATCCCTATAGCCCCTATAGAGTAGTAGATAATTACAGAGAAAATGGGCAATAGTTAAAAACTTAAAAGACCTATTGTCTTACCTAAATGCAACCTAATTGTGCACGAGCATTTCTGTGTAGACTGTAAGCCCATTAATGTGAAGTAGCTAATAAACAGGCACAATTGTATACCTATAGCCTCTATATTGTAGTAGCTAATTACATGCACAAGTTAAAGCGGGCAATAGTTAAAAACTTAAAAGACCTATTGACTTACCTAAATGCAACCTAATTGTGCCATCATATATGCATAGATTGCACCAATAAGCCCCTTCACATAGATCACACTAATACAGCTTAGGTATGGTCTATACTTCACCTCGGTGTAGTTACTAATAACAGGCACAGAGAAGGGAGAAGGGAGAGGAATAGGGAATTGCATGTTTGCATCCTCGAATAGGATCTCTATTAAGGAAGAAAAATAGAGCACACAAGTTGGCAAGCACTTAGTAATTTTTTGGGCACTCTCTTGTGCATTATTTCAGATAATCACCAGTTTCTTGGGACGACCCCTTGTGAAGCTTCCTGTGTGAAAATTCATTCAGTAGGAGTTTATGAGTTATGTGGAGTGTCAGGTAGGTTATGTTTTAAATGTTATTTAATCCACATGAATGGCATGAGAAACAGAGAGAGGAGCAGGATTTATTTGTGCGAGAGCTTCTTAGAATTAAGCCTTAAATTGTAAATTTTAATGATCAGATAAATGCACAGAAAATTAATTCAAATCAGATGCAAAGACACAGCAGATACCCTGGGAAAACCCTCCTCTTGAGGGAGAAAAACCCAGCAACAATATATCACTTATATATTGAGTTGTCACAAAATGATCTTCTTACAAGAGGCCGATATGCAGGCCCTACAATATGCACCAAAGAGTGATGCAACACAGAACTCAATTGCTGATAATACCCAGCCTCAAACACACTGCTCTCTTAATACAGTTCGCTTTCCTTTATATATAACTCGCACTTAGACTCCAAATGACTATATCGAACTTGACTTGTAAACTTGATTGATTACAATGAAGAACATCATCTATTATATATACACCTTTGAGAGAAAGACGTGTCTCTTCGCAAACAGGTCGGCCACAAGCAAGAAGACATCCTCCTCAATAATCGCGCCACTTGAACAAGGTCGGCCTTGTTAAGGAAATGTGCCTCTTCAATTAATATGCATTTGCTTTAACAAATAGTGATGTCTCCATAAGAATCGCGCCCCTTGAGACTCAAATAAATTAAATAGCATAATGCTATCATTTAATTTATTATCAAAAGAAGATTGCTGGAAGATAATTCCAGACGCTGTATGTAACATCAACATAAATATCCCACGAATGTGGCATCTGATTCAAATGGACAGAAGTCTGCCCTATCAAAAGCACAGCTTCGATGTGCTTTATGAAGCTTAAAAATGAACAAACTAACTAAACAGTTAATGGCATGCACTGAAGATTGTGAACATGCCATAATACCATAATACCTTTTGAAAAGTTGAGAGTAAAGTTAGGTTGATCAGCTCCAAGATAATTGATGTGAAATACAAGCTCCTCTGGAAAGTCCCTGTTACTGCGCCAGATTTGCCAGCCAATGCCAGGATAAACAAGTCCATATTTGTGCCCACTCACGTTGATACTTCTCACCAAGGGAGTCGAAAGTCCCATATTAAATCGGGATAAATGAAGGGTGCAACGAAACCTCCACTTGCAGCATCCACATGGATGGCAGTGTCCCACCCTATAATTCAAATTCAAAATGCTACTGTCAAAACTTAAAAAATCTAGTACTTTAGTTATTGGATTTTTAAACTGTGTCTCTCATAAAGCTCTCAGTAATTAGAAGGCCTACGGGCATATGAAAAAATGAGCTTAGAATTTCTCAAGTACATCTACCTTACCCTGTTTTTTAATTCTTGTCAACGAGAAGATCGTTTAACAATTTGGCATCTTCAAACTCACCATTGTATGTAGAACCTAATATGGCACATACACATATGGTATTCTCATCCACCAAATCAACTGCCATGTAAGGGTCCATGACATAGAAGTTCTCCCTCAATTTCACATCTTTTATGTCTACTTCAAAATACTTTCCAAACTTCTCCCAACAGACCTAAACAAATAAACTATGAGAAATTTGTTAGTAAATATGTAAATTTTGCAGCTTGCCATGATATTTCTTAAAAATATGTTAATATCAAGTACCAGCCAATACAAACAAAAAATAACTGAAGAAAGATTACACGGGTCTACAAGGGGAGCAGAAAAAACATTTGATATCTATTGCATACTAAAGTGTGCAAAACAATGATTAGAACACATGATAAATTACTTGCAACTTGAATTTGAGTTGCTAATTCTCAAGGTTATACGTGCTGAGATCAGATGACTATTAACACCCTTTATGCCAAAATGATGGATCTATCAAAGGCATACTTAATTCTATTTAAAGGTTTTTTTAGGGTATCTAGTTATAAAATAAATTGTCCAGGTTTTGTTTGTTCGTCTTGGAGATTTATGTATTAGCATCATCTTGAAAGAAAATTTATTCCATCATCCAAGGTAGATACTTTTAAATTTTGTTTTTTTTGGTGGTGTCGTAGGTTGGATCTGGCTGTCAGTGTTATTGTAAAGTGAATTTCACTTGAGTTCTTAAATTTGCAATCTCTTTTAAATTTTTGGAGGGTGTCTTAGGGTGTTTCTATCTATCAGTTTCATTGTAAAGTGAAGTTCATGTTTTATTTCTTATATTTGTGGTTCTATCTAAGAGTTTCCTTAAGTTCATGTCAATTGTTATTAAATAGGCAAACATTATTTATTATTCATGTTTCCAATGTAAACTAAATAATTTGGTTTTCTAAAGTCTTAGAAATTCTATATCTAAAGTCGGTGCTAAATACTATTTTGTTGCAGTTGGAAGAGATGACAATGATTGGGATTTTGTGTAAGGCTGCAGTCCCATGGAGGGCTTTCTAAAAAAAATTCAGTGGGTGCTGGTGAGATTTTTAAGAGTATTTTAAAGTGGGTGATCCCATGAATTTTATAGTGGAGCTTAAGTTTAAAAGTTTAAGCTCCAGAATTTATGGAAGTTGCTGGTTTCATGAATTTTATCAGTCTCATGAATTTTATTATCTAGAGTATTTAAATATAAAATGATAAAAATTTAATTGTCAAAAATTCAAAAAATTCCAGATGATTGACTAGTGGCAGAAAATTTCCTAAAATAGGGGCTCCAATTTATCAGAAATGGGGCAGCTTTTATTTTTTTTTTTGCCTCATGAGAGGCAAGTTCCTCATGAATTTTATTATTTTGCATATTCAATTAATAGAATATTTAAATATAAAATGATAAAAAATTTAATTGACAAAAATTGAAAAATTCTGGATGATTGACAAATGGCATAAAATTTCCTAAAATAAGGGCTCTGATTTATTAAAAAAACTCTAATTAATCGGGCAGCATTTTCTTTTCCTCGTGAGACTCTCCTAAGGACACCCAATAGCATTGGATAGGGGAAAATTCATTATAAACATATAAACAGTTAATCTCGTCATTGGATAGGAGATAATTCAGTATAAACACATAAACGCTTAATCTCGTTATTTGGTTATTATGGAGGAATACATCAAATGAATTCATTGTAAAGTATATACACAAAACTAATTACTAACGCTAACATTGCCAAGGGTCTTGCTGGCATATTACTTTTCTCGTTTGTTATTATATTGCAGGATTGGTGCTGGCATATTAATTTATCGTTTGTTATTATATTGGAGGATTGTCGTTGGTTTGGCTCAACGAATCATGTTGCCATTGTGCTCTAGCGTGTCTTAGATTCCTCCTTTTCATGACTCTCAAACACCATTGCATCCTAAATTTCTTATCATCACATATCTATCATTGCCGTCCTCCCTAGGCCCCTTCAATCTTTTTTTGGGTCTTTGTAAACAGTCAGTTGCTTCTTAACCGCTATTCCCCCTTATCATTTACATACATAATGAGCTTTTGGATTACCTTTTCTGGAGGTTTCTTTTTAAATGGTTTCATTTGTCCTGTTATTATTTTGAGGTTTACTATTTACGATACCTTGACACCTTTTTGATTTGCCAATTATTTTGTTCTCTAGAGAGAGTTCAATATTATCATGTCCTTGAACTTTTTTAATATTCCAGTTTTAATTCTCAAATTTTTTCAAGCCTGTTGTTCCTTAGGCCCAGGCTTGATTTGTCATTTAACAATACCCTCTTTGAACCTTTTGTCCAGTCTCCTGGAGTTATGCTTTGTCGGTATGACATTCATGCAGGGAACTTTCGGACGTATTCAACAAGCGAGGTCCGCCCGCCGAGTCCGGCTTTGAAGATGTAATTTCGGCGTCATGCAATGTCCAGTGCCCGAAGTCCTGCTGTCCACCGATATTTTGAAGAGGTCTTACGCCGAGAAGAATAATCGAACCATACTCAATCAACGATGAAAATGAAGTTTCACATCAGCGTCCTGGAGTCAATGGCAACACCCGGCGCGAAAGCAGGCCTTCATCCTTCTGAACCCGCAACCGTCCCGTATAGCGTCTGTTCTGGCGCATCCAAAGCCAACTTACCTGTTCAGCCATTCTTTTTCTTTTGGGAAAAGATGCCGTGAATGCTTAATTACATACAACAAAAAATTCCAAGTCAATGCTCTTTACTTACCCTTTGTCAACTTTGTTAAATTTACTTTTAACCCCCATTGCCCAATGTGAGCGGATGCTAAGATATGCCCCTCTTTTAAGTTTAGAGACTTACTTACGAGGTCTCTAGTGACTGTATGCAAGAAGTTAATGAGAATTGTTCTTGTTTAACTTCAGATGAGTTAATGATTTTTGTTCCCATGCTTGTTCCCTATGACGGAGGTGGAAGTTCAAGCAACTTTAAATGAAGATCATTTGGGTTCACTGATCTTTCATTATGAAATTCATATGACTTATCGAATCTGTAACTATGGTTTTCTTTTCATTATGTATGTAAGCAGATGGGATTCTCTGCTTTAGAGGTTTGGACTAATGGACCAAAAGCTTTCAATGATTCTATAACGATACTTAGTTCAAGCTTAGCTGAAATTTTGAATCTTTGAAGGAGTAGGGACGAGCTACTGAAGGGAGATAATCCAAAGGGGCTCAATAAAAACTCACTACTATCAACATGGCAAGAAGATTTCCCGAACCCAATTTGGTTTGGAGATTTCTAGGGTGTGGCATGAATTCAAACCCTGGTAGCTATGTTTCATTAGTAATGCAATTGGGATGATGCAATCCAACCAAAACAACCCTAACCCTAGTAGCTATGTTTCAGCAGTAATGCAATTGTAATGATGCCGCCCAACCAACGCAAATAGAAAAAGGCAGGGCGCCAGCACAGAGCCAATGGAACACATTAGATCGTACATACGTCAGATGCAAAATGCTTGATAAAATTTGGGCTGATAATGTGTTTAGAAATGCGAGATGGTTTTATGAAATCATCTAGTCTCCGTAAGGTTATTCTTAAATAACTAATGTTCAGAACACCTGCATTTATAGAATTTTAAGTATCACCACTTGTTTCAAAGGATTCTAAGTACTATCTTTTATTTTTACAGTTCAAAAGTTGTAAAGAAAATACTTGCTTTTCGAACACCATGGATTTATTTTACAAGTAGGTAACGAAGTACAGCATTATAGTTGTTATAGCACAATTTTGCAATTAGAATCCTACACATAATCTTAGGTCCTCCCCTACCTGTACATTAGCTCCAGTCACTATGTTGGGCTTGTCAAAGGGTTTTCCCTCTGCTTTGCGCTTGTTCTGCCATTTCTTTTTGAAAGCAAGTCCAGCTAGCATTATTGCCTCTGAAGATCCAATAGTACCGACTCCTACTACATTTTCTCCATCCTTCTGTGGCGAGTTGAATAACCTGGCAATCATATTTATACACCTGTCCTGTATGCACACATCATAAATTACCAAAGTCAGAGCACTCTTATCACTTAGAAAATCAGAGCTTCAAATTCTTATATTTATTTCTATATAAAGTTTGAACAGAATCCAAACCTGTAGCTCAGATGTAACAGGGTACTCATCCATGTCTATATAAGGCCATCTGAAACTCAGAACTATGAATAAAAGGCAGAGAAATACACAAAATGGAGTACTTTCTATTATTGAATCAAGTAACAAAAACCACCGTTACAAATAGGAGAACAGGGAGACAGAGTCCTGTTAAAAAACAAACACCGACTATGCTATAAAGAAGCAAACTTCTACAGCTAAACAAATCTTAACAGCACGTATACAAGTGAATTGTATTCTTCTGATGTGTTGTCTTTTATTCAACAGAAAGCCCTAAATGCTAACTAAAAACCCCAAATATTCGGCTACATTTCCTACATATCTGACACTCCCACTTAGCCAAATATTTGTCAATCAGGCTGTATTACATTGAATCCTTCTTTGCAAAATTCAAATTTGATTCTTGGTAATGCCTTTGTCAATGCATCCGCCACCATCATTTCAGTTGTGCAGTATTCCATTTGAATATTGTTCTCCTCAATTTGTTCACGGATGAAATGGTATTGTACCCCTAAATGTTTAACCCGTCCATGATACTTTGAATGCTTTGTGATGGCTATGCAACTTTGGCTATCACACTTTAACACTGTTGGTTGGGTCTGAGTAACCCCAATGTTCTGCAACAATTTTCTCAACCAAATCAATTCTTTTGTGGCTTGACATGCTGCTATATATTCTGCTTCTGTGCTGGAGAGAGAAACGGTTGGTTGTTTCTTACTTGCCCACGAAACTACGCCTCCACTAAGGATAAAACAAAAACCTGAAGTTGATCTCTTGCTATCAATGTCCCCTGCCCAATCTGTATCACAATAACCTGTAAGTTGCAGAGATTTTTCTGAACTCCCACTGAATGTAATCCCGTGATTAGTTGTTCCTTGAAGATATCTAAAAATTCTTTTAACTGCTGCCCAATGTTGTGGTCTAGGATTGCTGGAAAATTGGCTCACCACGCTTACAGCGTGTGCAATATCAGGTCTGCTAGAAACCATTGCATACATTAGACTCCCGACAGCGTTTTGATACAGAACTGTACTCATATAACTTTCTTCCTCTTGTGTTCTGTGACACATTTCCAGTGAAAGTTTCTTACCTACTTCCATTGGAGTGCTTATTGGCTTGCAATCTTCCATCCCAAATTTCTTGAGAATGTTCCTAATGTACCTCTCTTGATTAAGATGGATTTGCTTCTTTTCCCTATCTCTTAATATTTGAATGCCCAAGCAATAATGTATCTCACCATAGCTGGTCATTTCAAATTATGTAGCTAATTGAGATTTAAATAAGTCTAACATCTTAAGATCATTACTCAAAATGATGGTGTCATCTACATATAAGGCTAAAATGATCACCAACTCACCAATATGTTTGATGTAGACATTTGAATCAGCATTGCAACTCATGTATCCTTCATTTTGGAGAAACCCATGAATATGTTCATACCATGCTCTTGATGACTATTTCAGTCCATACAATGTCTTATGCAGCTTACATACCAACTGTTCTTTTCCCTCTTGTATGTAGTCTTCTGGCTGTTCCATATGAATTTCTTCCTTTAAGAAACCATGTAAATTTTTTGTTTTTATATCTAATTGATGCACATGAAGATCCAAGGTTGCTGCAATTGCTAACAAAACTCTTATGGATGTTATCTTGACTACAGGTGAGAATGTGTCATGATAATCCAAACCTGCAATTTGGGAGTAACCTTTTGCCACCAAACAGGCCTTGTAGCGGTCTATTGATCCATCTGACTTATACTTTTTCTTGAATAACCATTTACACCCAATTAATTTTCTTCTGGGTGGAAGACTTGTGAATTCCCAAGTCTGATTTTTTATGAGTGATTGATATTCAGCGTCCATTGCTTTCTTCCAGTCTGCTGCATTAATGCTTTCATGTGCTTCTTGGACACTGAGTGGTTCATCAATTTCTACATGAAGTGCATATGATTCTAATGCTTTTTGAGTGGGCTTTCATTGTCTTGTTGATCTTCGCAACTGCTGCTCTTCTTGTACTTTTGTTGTGGGTTGTGTGGCTACAACTTGTAATGGTCTTGCTGGAGTAGAATCCTTATGTTCAGATTCTTCATCAAATCCGAGATCATAGAACCTTATTTCTGAATCCTTTGCATTTTGCATCTCTGTTGATTTGTGCAAAATTGAATTTTCATAAAAAATGATGTCCCTTCTTATTAGAATTTCATGTGTTATAGGATCATAAATTTTGTATCCTTTTGAATTGACACTATATCCAACCATTATACATTTCTTGCTCTTATCATCTAGCTTCCTTCGTTCTTGATCTAGTATGTGTGCATATGCTAAGTAGCCAAAAATTCTCAAATCACTAACACTTGGCTTGCTTGCATGCCATGCCTCATAAGGTGTCTTCTTATGCAATGCAATAGTTGGCATCCTATTTTGTAAATATGCTACAGTAGAAACTGCTTCAGCCCAAAAAATATTGGATAATCCACTACTTTTAAGCATGCATCTGGCACTTTCAACTAGAGTCATGTTCTTTCTTTCTGCCACACCATTCTGTTGTGGTGAATAAGGAACAGTGTACTCAAGTTTGATCCATTCCTTTGCACATAAACTGTTGAAAGAATTTGAGGTATATTCACCCCCATTATCACATCTAAGTCGTTTCAAAGGTTTTCCTGACTGCTTCTCACCAAATGCTTTAAAAATATTAAACATTTCTAATGCACATGATTTATTTTTGAGAAAATAAACAAAGGTCATTCTAGAGAAATCGTCAATAAAGGTAATAAAATACCTTGCCCCTTTGTGTGGCATTGTTTGCATTGGACCGCAAATATCTGAATGTATGAGTTCCATTTGCTCATTAGCTCTTGTTGCTCCTTTCTTTGAGAAGGGAAATCTATGTTGTTTTCCCAAACAACAACCTTCACACACTCCCAACTTAATTGGCAGAGGCATATTTAAATCCTCTACAAGTTGCTCCCTTTTCAATACCTCAAGGGAATGTGTATTTGCATGTCCAAATCTATGATGCCAAAGCACCGAATCTGATTTTTCAGTATCTGTTGTTGTCAACACCACTTCAGGTACTGTTTCACATAACTTGTACAAATTTCCATCTCTTACTCCCTTAGCAATAGTAACTCCTTCCTCATTGTTTAGAACACACACCTTGCTATCAAATTGTGCAAATATTCCAGCATTGGTAATCTTACTTACTGATAAAAGACTTTTTGCTAGAGCAGGGACATACCACACATCTTGGATTTGCTTATGTGTACCATCTGGCATGTTCAGTGAGACATTTCCAACTCCTATCATCTCAAGCTTGCTGTCATCTCCAAGATTGACAGTCTTCCCTTTGGGTACATCTTTGTAAGATGTAAACCAACCTTTTTGAGGTGTCATATGTTGAGTTGCTCCTGAATCTAAATACCAACACTTCGAAACATCATAATTTGGGGATGTGATAACTGAAAACAATTGTTCATCATTGCTTTAAGTCATGTTAGCTTCAGCTGTCTTACTTTTCTTTACATCTTCTACCCATGCTAACCACTTTCTGCATTGTTTTTTAAAATGTCCAGGAGCCCCACAGTGAAAACAGTTTCCCTTATTTTTCTCCTCCTTTGTGTCTTTACCATTCTTTGAGACATTGGACTGAGAGGAATGAAATTTTCTTTCATTTTTCTTCTTTGCTTTTCCCTTGTGTGTTGCTGAAAACAAGGCTGTAGGGTTCTCAGCAATTAAACCCACATCTTTCCTTCTAATTTCTTCTTGAAGTAGTGTTTCTATTACAATAGACAAATCGAACTTAGCTTGAGTGCTCAGTGCTACTACCACTCCAGAATAGGATTCTGGCAAACTCCCAAGAAGTGTCATAACAACATCTTCATCTGCAATTACCGACCCACACGTTGCCAATTGATTTTTTAGAGATTTAAACTGGTTTGTGTGGTCTGATATCTTATGTGATTCCCGCATTTTTAACTGAAAAAACTTTCTTCGAAGATATAGTCTTGTACTAACATCATTTGATTCATATAATTTAATCAACTGATCCCATGCATCCTTTGCTATTTTTGCCTCACTTACATGCAAAAGCACATTATCACTCAAACTTAAAAGTATACAGGACCGAGCCTTACCTTCCTTTGACTCCCACTTACTGATCAAATCTGCATCTTGGGTGGGCTTAGTCTCAGTGCCTTCAACTATATTGAGCAGGTCCTTATTCAGCAACAACATCTTCATCCTAAGCTTCCAGAGATTAAATCCAACGCCATTAAATCATTCTACTATCCTTTGAGGATCCCCTGCAATGAATGAGGCCATCTCTCTATCCTATTTCTGATACTTCTCTTAGTAGCTTCAGATTCAACAAACTCTAATAGGTTTGCTCTGATACCATGTTATTATTATCTGAAACTTAGAATTATGAAAAAAAGAGAGAAATACACAAGATGGAGTACTTTCTATTATTGAATCAAGTAACAAAAACCACTGTTACAAATAGGAGAACATGGAGACAGAGTCCTGTTCAAAAACAAACACTGACTATGCTATAAAGAAGCAAACTTCTACAGCTAGACAACTCTTAACAACATGTATACAAGTGTATTGTATTCTTCTGATGTGTTGTCTTTTATTCAACAAAAAGCCCTAAATGCTAACTAAAAACCCCAAATATTTGGCTACATTTCCTACATATCTAACCCATACTACCATAGATTTCTCAAAAACCATATGATAATATCCAAAAAAGAAGGTTTCCAGTCAACTTATATTTTGCTAACCAGGCTCCATGTTGCTTGAATACGCTTCCAATTAACCTAGAACACATTTTCCACATCAGATGGCAGAGCTTCCTGCCAAGCAGATATCACCAAAGGCGCTCTCCTCAAAGAAGCCTACAAAACTTAATGGAATGGAGACTAACCTTCCAACTCACTACAATACCATAAAAATTGACAACAGAAAACATGGATCCTAAGCTTGAAATGAAGGTCAAAATTCAACTATGTTAGAGTCATCCAATAAAATCCAAGTGGCGTTGCTTTAATTCACAACATGGGATAGGAATGTGAAACAAAACTTAAAAGAGAGATCTTTCTGAATCCATTTGAAATCACATTACAGAAATTTTGAATGGAAAAGAGATTACTAATAAAAAACAGAAGCTAACTACTTACAATCATTTGATGAATTTATCACCGAAGAAAATTTGAAATTCCCTATTGAAAATAATTTTCCTAGTTCTCCAAATCATTGTGAAATTCAAAATTCAAAATGATTCTTGGGATTTCTAATTGTTAAAAATAAGAAACCTAGAATCTGATTTTGAAAACTATTGAGCCCCAAATATCTAAACTTTAGAAATAAGGAAATTCAAAATTTAATGTTGCAAATGTGGATCAGACTTCTAAACTTTGAGCAAAAAGAAATTTAGAATTCAATATTGAAAATGCTTCACCTAAATTTCTGATCTTCACAAATAGGAAATTTAAAATTCAATATTAAAATATATTCGCAAAGATTTGTGAACTGCAAAAATAAGAAATCTAGAATATTCAAAAAGATTTACTAGGATTTATAAAACTCAAACCATAAGAAATTCAAAATTGAACATTGAAAACTATTTGCCGAGATTTTGAAATCTCAACGTAAAAAATAAAATATAAAATTTATGAATTGAAAATAATACATAGGTTTAGTAAGAAAGACATGTTTATTTATTTTCTTCCATTTCCACTATAACTTGCATTTTAAATGTACTTAATTTATTTTTTACGTACATTTTCCTAAAAGCACCTTATTTTTCCTTGTCTTGCATTTGTTCATTAAATTTTCCATTTGGAAGGCAATTTCGCTAGGTGGATTTAATAAAAAATATCCATAAAAATTGTTAACCTTTTAAAACTAAGTATTTTTCTTATATGGTAAAATGAATTTTCGTTTCTTATCTCGAAGAAAATACTGCTAGATGAATTTAATCACAATTGTGCATAAAAATAGATAACCTTTCATCTAGCATCATATGCTCTCATCTTGCCCTTCAAGGGATCTTGATGATTAGAAAGTGTTACAAGATAAGAGATGTTCCTTTTTTTGATGTTAGTTTAGATTATCTTTATTTTGTTCCAAATTTTGACCTCCAAGTTTTTTTGCTACAACAATGCTACTACAAATATAAACTAAGCAGTTTCATGTAAACACACAACTATAGCAATAGGGAGATGCATAGGAAAGGGAGGGGAAATGTGGTCAATCAGGCATCAAGAGTTTATAATCTATTGTGGCAGACATAGGGAAGAGGATGACATAGCTATAGATAGTGGAGTGAACATTGCACAAGAGGAAATACAACAAACAATTTAAAGATGAAATAATAAAGTGTAAGCAACAAGTGCACCAAATCAGGGATGCAAGAAGGAAAACAAAAATAATCAATAGCATTAATTATTTTATTCTATTCCAACCATAACTAGAAAATGAAAGGCATAAATAAAAAAAGATTGTTTTCAATAGCCAGTTAGATGCAGAAAGCCACAATATAGCCCGAGCTATACAATAATAATCGGAAAAAACTCCATAACCTGAACAATTTAATCCTTACATATATATATATTGATATTTAAATAGACCCAATATAGTGTAAGGTAGAGAACAATAATTAATAATACCTAATGTAACTAAACATAGAATGAAGAGCACTTATTATTTTATTCTGTTCAAACCATAACCAGAAAATGAAACCCATAAAATAGAGCCTAATAAAAAAATATAGCTTAAGGAACATAAATATAATCAACAATGCCCAATTGAAGCCAACACAAAGCATATAGGATTGACTATTTTATTCCATTGCAACCATAACCACAAACCGGAAGCTACAAATCAAACTATTTTATAATATATTGTATTAAAGAAGCATCTATTTGAACAATGTAAATGTACTCTTTTTAGAACATCACCCTATGAAATATTGAAAGAATATTGGGTTTACAACATCCTATGAGAAATTGAAATAATATAGCGTGTAGAAGAGAACCCTATTGAAAATAAAAAAATGTAGGCACTTTTTGATCTTTTCTCAATAGCATGGTTTTGAAAATTCCAAGAACACAACCTTTTGAAGATGACTGCATCAAAAGAAATCTGCAATGGAATGTAAGAGAACCTGGAATAAGTAAAATTTAAGCATACTTGTGCATGCGCTAGATTCCAATAGGTAGGAAAGAAAATAATAGCTGATGTGCACTCTACCACTTGCATCAATGGTACAACTAATGTTTTGGCCACTAATGAGTATAAATAAAATCATTGGAATCCACATTATGGCTCGAGTATGATCTGGAAGAAGAAGAAAAAAGTGTGAATATTAGTGCAGTGGTCATCTCTAATTCATAAGGAGATATCAAAGTTGATTATTTTATAACATAGAATTTGCTATGTACTTGTAATGCAAGGAATGAAGTAAACAAAACTTAGACATACCTGGTGTATGCCACAAAATGCAGTGTCAACATAAGAAAGCAGCAACCAATGTACACCCTACCATATTGGGTCATGGAGCATCATGCACTCTCACCAAACCTCCAAGCAAGGAAAAATAAATTGCCCACCATCATAATCAATGGTGAAAGAAATGTCTAGGCTGCTACTTACTTAATACAAGTTCTAAACACATTGAAAGGTCCACACATGATGATTGTTTGGGTTGAGTATGGTTGCAAACATGAAAGAATAATGCAAAATTTAGTCTACTAAACACATACCATTGATAGATGATAAATCAATCGAGAAATATAAAGACTTATACAATTCATAAAAAATTGTATGCAATGAAGGTGGAGTAGAAGACTGCAAGCAAATAAAATTTAGGCATACCTTATGGAGGGAATCAATTAGAAGATTGAGAGAATAACCAATGCCTGGTTTGCACCCTTGCACATTACAGCATCAAGTGGCATACATTAAATTCATGATTATCGCTGGAGCATGATATGGGAAAATAACAAAAGAATGTGAAGTTTAGTATGGTGAACATGTGTATTTGACAGAGAATATGTATATCAACAGATTTAAAGAGCTCTATAATGTATAGTATGAAATATACAATACACATGTAATGCAAGGCATGAAACAAGTAAAATTTAAGCATACTTGTGCATGTGTTACATTCCAACAGGTAGAGTAGAAAACAGGGGCTGATGTGCACCCTACCACTTTCATCAATGGTACAAGCAATGTTTTGGCCACTAATGAGTATAAATAAAATCACTGTAATCCACATTATGGCTCGAGTATGATCTGGAAGAATAAGAACAAAGTGTGAATATTAGTGCAGTGGTCATCTCTAATTCATACACAACATGTAAACTAGTAAGAGATATCAAAGTTGATTATTTTATAACATACAATTTTCTATGTACTTGTAATGTGAGGAGTGAAGTAAACAAAACTTAGACATACCTAGTGTATGTCACATAATGCAGTGTCAACATAAGAAAGAAGCAACCGATGCCCACCCTACCATATTGGGTCATGGAGTGTCATGCATTCTCACCAAACCCCCAAGAAAGGAAAAATAAATTTCCCACCATTATCATCAATGGTGAAAGCAATGTCTAGGCCGCTGCTTAGTTAATACGAGCTCTAAAGGCATTGAAAGGTCCACGTATGATGATTGTTTGGGTTGAGTATGGTTGAAAACATGAAATTATAATGCAAAATTTAGTCTACTAAACACATACCATTGGTAGATGATAAATCAATTAGAAAATATAAAGACTTATACAATTCATAACAAATTGTATGCAATGAAGGTGGAGTAGAAAAGTGCAAGCAAATAAAATGTAGGCATATCTTTTGTAGGGAATCATTTGGAAGATTGAGACAATAAGGGAGGCCTGCTTTGCACCCTTGCACATTACGACATCAAGCGCCATGGATTCTCACCAAACCCTTGAGCAGGGGAATTTTTTGACCACAAGTTTAATCTATATCTAAGTACATACATTTGCAATCTAAAATGTTTTCAATGAAATATCACTAGACAGAAGGTAAATTAGAAGTTTAGTACAACAAACATCTATCATTACTAAAAAATATTTAGATGAACAAATATAAACAACTGTATAGTTAGTAACAAATAATATCTAACATATGTGGAATAAAATACATAATATAAACATGATGTAGACATACCTTTTGCAAAGAGCAGCAAGCAATATGCAGACAATTGAATATTATTGTTTGCTAGAAGGTGGGAATTTTATTAAGCTGAAATCACTATTATCTTTTTAAAAATATATATAGAGTTGCGACATTTGTCACAAAAAATATTCAATGTAATTACAAAAGAACAGATGGAAAGAATGAGATACAACCTTACCTTGTATACAAATAGAATACAATGTTAACTCGAGCAACATGGGAAACTTGTAACCAAAAAGGTATTAACAATTGTAAAGGTCTGCAATAACAGCTAGAAATGTTCCTAATCTAAATTCGTTAGAATCTAAAAGTGTTAGAAAGAAATGATTCAAGTGTGATAGCTATGGAAGTGGCACTATTTGGTGAAGCACAGGAAGATATTGAGTGCAAAGTTAAATTTACATAATTGATGTTTGTTGCTGGAAAGAAGGGGGAACATAAAGAAACAGTTGAGTAGCAACTTGTTGTAGTGATGTCTATATAACTAAAACCTTCAAAATGTTGGGTAAATTGAATAGAAGTGGGAATGAAGGGGACTATGAAAAAATTGAGAGGAAAAGAAAAAGGAGAAGTGGTGTAGTTTCAATGAAAAACAAAAATATTTTATGATGGTGGCAGTGCAGACAATTGTTGGAGACGATCCTCTTCTTTCATTTGAAGTGCATTGTATTTGTTGGAATGTAGCCTAGAATACCCGTCAAAAGGGAAAGGTGGATCTATGTGTATTATTGCTAGTGATTTAACATGAGAGAGAGCTATGAATGTTAGTCCTTTCCTTTCT
>VDFB02137176.1:0-23235 GCA_007258455.2 Sequoia sempervirens | reverse complement strand
CCTTCCCATCCATCTCTACTAATATGCCTGCTTAGTCCATGGAGCAAATAGCTTTAACCCATGACAACATTGTGGGTTGTCAATCATTTAATTTACTAGGAATTGCTCCTAAGGTACAAAGTCTTCCCCTACTATATTATTAGGTCCTATCAAATTTATGATCTTCCCCTCACAGTTCCTTTTGTACATCAACTATGAAGAGCACAGAAGTGCAATGTTTCAATCATTGTGTAGGGGGAGGAGGAGCCTCCTACGCGTGAAAATGTCAAAATATGTTGAAGACAATTGAATCTTACTTGTGTTTGCAATACTTAATCATATAGCCATAATTTCTTTTGTGCATTTATTCTTATAAATGGGAACATTACGTTATCTTCTTTGAAATTTACCTTTCTACTGATTAACAATCTTTGTAGGGTTTATAAATTAGTGATAGTAGTGAAGATAGATGAAAAATTGTATGAAAAACTATCATGCAACAGTTTTGCAATAGAAGTATATTATAATTTTTTTTTGTCAATATATAAGTAATTTATGTGCTTATATTTTGTATCTAAAATATTATATTTAAGGGTCAATCTAGTGTATATGCTTTTCCCACATGTATAACTTATAATAACAAATTTTGTTACAACATATGAGAACCAAAATCTAATAAATATATAGAGAGTTATATTCGTGTTAAGTTCAATAAAGAGCATAGTTTACTCAAACATTAAATCAGCAAATTACTATTTTAAGTTTGTGTTTATTTTTAGAGCTTCCCTTGTATTGTAAAATAAGGTGCATAGATCCTTTTAACAAGGTTTTCAAGATAACCACTTATTTTGACATGACTAAGTTTTAAAAGTGACAATTATTTACATGTCATTTTTTTGTAGAAACAAACTAACTACATGGATATTGGCATGTTTTCCTTTATATAGTGGATTAAGATATGATGAGGGAACTTGCATTTAAACTAGAAGTTGTCCTTTGGTTCAGTTACCAAGGGTCAAATTAGGCCAATTTTACCTTAAGGAAAGTAGAACTTAGTGGATATATAATCAAGGAACATATCATTATCCTTATCAATTGAGCTACAACTATTCAATATTTTCACTCTATTTTAAGGTAAGATATACATGCAAGAAAACATCCTATATGAAATCCCATGGAATTGATTCTAGTATGAGTTCACTTAAGCTTTTTCAAGGTTTATAAAACTAAATAATTCATATAGAGAGGGACATCTAATGCTAAAATTAAAATGAAATCAAGCATTTTATTGATTTAAGAGTGGTCGGAGATGTACAAACTATAGTAGTTTTATTCCTTAATCATATATAAAAAATTCAAACATCTAGCCTTATGCAAAAATATGCATGTTCATTATAATATAAGGAGTAGATACACATTTAAAAATCCCAAGATGATATATATAATGATCCAAAGAATCTCTCTATATAACTATCAACATTCACGTTAAAGATCCTTCAAAATTATAAAAGGGAACAAGGCAAACCCCTATGGTGTATTAATGATTTATCTCAAATACACTTTGACACATTTCTACAAATCCCAAGGACGATTAAGTAATTATAAAACACTATGCTAGAATATAAGTATGGCATGCCTATCCCTTTCAAATACATCTAGCTAAATATGGGAACACTTATTTCCTAGGGAAACCTCTACATTCTACATCTTCTATTGACTTATAGCATGTGTAGGCATGATAAAATTGTGTTGAATTAGGATTCATGTCCTAAATAAACTAGATAAATGGAAAATAAGTAAACACAATATTGCAAATAGAAATACCAACCAACCAACCATTATTACACATTTTTTCCATACATATATCAAATTATATCTTCATCCAACAACATGGTGGGCATGGATATGATTTGGAGTTCCAATTTTGCTGAAATCATGCAATATTAGCAACATTTGTAGATAGGAAAAAGTGCTTATATAAAGAATACTATTTTCCTTGAGGCAATTGAAACTATGGGATAGGGACATATTTATTCATTCATGTAGAAAGTAGGCAATCAATTGACAAGCCTACAAAGGTCTAAAAATATATTCTTACATATTTGTGATCATCCCAACCATGCCCTAAATTTGTATTACAATTCCATGTAAAATGAGATAACATACAAATACATATTTCCATAGTTTCTTTTTCTATTTGCATCTAAATTGACATCTCCTAGGCCTAATCATTGATAACTTTAAGAAACACCCCTCAAAAAAAGATATAAAATCCTTGCGAATCTTTCAGTTTCTTAGGAAAAAATATTAATTTCTATTGGAGAATCTTTCCTTTTTCAAAAAATATCAATTTTATTTGCAATTTTTGTTACATCAATAAAATTTTATAGAAAATTTCGATGAATCTTAAAAAATAATAGGAAAGTGCATTCATTATGATGGTGAATCTATCTAATCCAAAAATAATTCTCATGGAAAAGTAGGGGCTCAAGGGTGGATATTACCGATGGGTTGAAGGGGTAGACTATAATATTTACTTTCCACCGTTGTTTTAAAATATAATATAATGGACCTCAGTGTATTCTACAAGGTAAAATGTCCCCATGATTTATAATTCACATGGGGCTCAAAATTGATTTCAGACCATTGATCTAATGACCCTCATTGTACTCTATAAGGTAAAATTTACCCACAATCTAAAATGCTCATGAGACCCAAAATTATTGGCCCATGAGCATTACAGATCATGGGTACATTTTACCTCATGGAATACATGGGCTATTAGATTATATTATAAATCAATGGTGGAAACTAAAACTTAGAAATATGGTCCTAAAGTAACTAATAATTATGATATACTATTGGGAAATCAATATAGATTTCTACTATAATTTATAAAATTTATGAAAATCTAATCTAATCATGTATCAAATATTGTGGTGAATTTTTTAGTTAATTTTTTTAATAAAATAAATTATTTGGAGATTTAAATAAGTAATAAATTTTTGTAAAATTGTGGTGATTCAAGTCACGTTGTAGCTCAAACTACTAGCCAATTTTGGATTCCCTAATTTCCACTATTAGCCAATTGGCAAATATTGGCCATTAAAAAAATCACTAGGCCTAGTAATGTCCATGTAGGAGCACTAAATTCCTTCCCATATGTATACTAGGTTGAGAGTTTAAATTTCATTAAAATAATAAATTTGTAGGGTGACATAATAGGTTTACATCTTAAAACTTAAAAATTTAGGGATAAATTTTGTGAAATAACTATTTTGGAACATTGCAAGCTCACGAAGTACACATACAAGTCATGTGAAAATTTGCAAAATATTTCACCTAAGAAATATAATGGTAGTAGTGTTCTAAAATTATGATGTGGGTATAAATTTCACGAGGGGAATAAAGAAGTCTGATGATTTTTTGGCTTAGGATGTAAATGACCATTTGCAAGGGTGGGAAAGAAATTTGGATAGAGTAATGTGAGTGAATAATATATAGAATTAGGGACATAAATTTGAGAACATGGTCTAAAATCATATGAAGCACAACTATAATGGGGTCATCAAGTTGTGCAATTTTGGTGTAGGAATATATTTCAAAGAGTGATAAATTTAGTGAACTATAAAGTAGCACAGGGTTGTAGGATTTATAGACAAGCGACTAGTTTGTACACTTTGCAAGTGATGTAGCAAAATACAATTGAGTTCAATAGCTTATCAAACATAGCTCTTATAAAGTTGTTGGGTAAAGGAGCACAAATAAAATGCATGTAAAATAGTATGACAAGTGCATCATAATATTTAAACAGAGAAATTAGTGTGAAGAAAATTATTAATTTGCATAATATTAAAAAAATTATACATGAAGTTCATTCCTCACCAATTGAAACTATTGTAGAGTTATAGGTATTAGACATAAACGAGAATTTTACAGTATGTAAACTAGAAAGGTATATACAACCTTGTAATTTCATGGATAGTGATGACTTACAATCTTACAAGAGTTATGGTAATAGTGAAAAATTAAAAAATAAAAATAAGAAAGTTTAGTTCTATAGATCTAACACAACATAATATATTTCTCCTGATTAAGGTTCCCCATATCTAGAATATGCAAAAGAAGAATATCTTGGAGTTCATGGTGAACTTCTCAATACCCCAAGATCACCTACAAGACAAAATAACTTCCACGAGAGAGAAATAGTATAAATATCATGCTATGATTAAGGATGCAAGAATACCAAAATGGATTCCACTGAATATACAAATGTACATATGATGCCTTTCTTATAAATACAATGTGGTGAATAAGAATATACAAGATCATGACAAGTGTCTTAATCCTATCATATGAGATAACTAAGTCATAATAGTCCAAGATAAGATAATATATAGAAATGAAAACTAATACTTCTAGAAGGAATCTTAGAATCTAAGCAAGTTTAACATGTGAATATATCTCATAATTACCTAGTGAGTGAATTAACTAGGTGCAAGAAATTTATTCACACCAACACCCCTCCTTAAGTATTACTTAGGGAGAAGATTATACAAATTACATAAAGATGGGTCCCAACTATGAGACCATGTTAGTTATCCATGTACATATGCAAATGCAATCTCTCACAAATAAAGAAAAAGAGAAAACCTAGTGGGACAAAACTCATTTCCAAAAGAGAGATAAGTATAATAGTGATATCCATAACAAATCCAATCAATTTCCATCCACACAAAGGATGAAAAGAGAGCACATACAACACCCCTAATGAGATAACTTGTTGGAAAGAAGCAATGGAAGCACACTTGAGGAGTACCATGGGAATGCTTAATCTGACAATCAAGCAAAGATAATTTTTTTTTCCATTGATTAAACAAAAATAGGGTTCCACCTTTTGGGAGACAGAAATTGAGACCTATTCCACACTTTAATCATTGGGAAATGAAGATCCCTCAACCAAGTGACTCAATTGAGGGAAGGAATAAAGGTTTTTTTTTGTGATTGGACATGGTTCACAATTCCAAATGAGAAAAAACATATATGCACAAAACCATAGAAACTTGAAAGCATGTAATCAGACTGATAAACAAAGAGAAATAGAAAAGTACCTAGAGGACTAAAGTTTGTTGGAAGCTTTGCAACATGAGCATGATGTATGGATGGTTGTGTTGGTTGTTCCTATGTTTTCATTGATGTCAACATGGTAATAACTATATGGGAAGTTTTCTCAGTTTATCGAAAGTTGTTCTCTACTGGTAATACTCCTTTGTGATGGATCAGTGTGTTGGTATTTGAGTCTAGAACTCATCGCAAGATCTGATATGACTCTAATCTCTTAACCATGTTTTCTTGACTCATTCAGACAACTCTATCATGGATATTGAGATATCTTTTTCTATGAGCATAAATTTATCATTGAAATAGTTTAACTATATTTCCTAGTATTATTATTTGTGTGGTAGACTATGTGGGAGACTTTGCACTCTACTAAAGTGAAAATTCTTGTGTTGCGGTTTTGCTGATAGTCTCTTTACTGGTAATATGATGGGAAATTAATGTGTTATCAGATCCAAAAGGTATTTGATTTGAGAATTACTTGTTGGTTTGGAGAATTATGTTCTAGTCTTGGCTAACTCAATGAATGCAATTTATTATGAAGAATAATAGCTAACTTGGCATAATGAACTACATGGATAAAATGTTTAAAACTTATGTGATGCTGAACAATAAGGTTTTGATTATTTTTTGTTCATCTAAGTAGGCCATCCTAATTGATGAATGAGATATGCATGTATATATATATATATAATGTTTTGAGTATGATGAGAAGGGGAAAAGTGGAAGAAGACACACATGCGTAGTGAATGTGAAATGCGAATAGATTGAGGAGTGTGTGAAGATCTGAGCCTAAATGCTTTATTAGTTATGATGAGTGCATTTTTTTTAGTGACTACTATCTAAGGTAGTACTTTATATTCTAAGCATTAGTGGAACTGAACCTTGCATATTGAAGGTGTCTTCCATTAGTTCAATCTTTTGGCAATGAGCCACCATCATTGTATCTTAGCAGTGAGCCATATTTTGTACTCAAGATGTGAGCCTTTTAAGGATAGTGAGTCATGTCTATGAGCTCATAATATTTTGTATCTAGATATACTATATTGTGAGTTAAACCTCACCATTTTTTTTTCCCCTCATTGGGTTTTCCATGTAAAAATCTTGGTGTTCATGTGTATGATTGCATTGACTTTTTCTATGCTTACTCTTATTGATTCAATTAGAATTGTGATAATGTTTAAAATTGGATTTTGTTATGGGTTTTATGGAATGTTGATTCCACCCCCCTCAGTATTCTAGATGTTCAACAATTGGTATTAGAGCTTGGTTCCTCAGAAGAAGCCTAATAGCTTGAGAAGGTCCCATAATTTGAATATGAGAATTTTTTTCCTTGAGGTATTCTCTGCTAATTTTTTAGAAGAAATGAATGTACTGAAGGAAAATTTGATAAAAGAAAATGAGTACATTGAAGAACTACAAAGTAATAGTATGGAAGCATGCGATCGTTTGACTAAAGGAGGAGAAATCATCACTAGCTTGCTGAAATAATTGGATAAGAAGAAAAGAACTGAAGAATGTCTAGAAATTGAAATGCAAAAGAAGATGGATGAATGCACAAAGCTTGAAAAAGAAGTAGAAATCTTGAGATATAATCTAGAAATTGAAATAATTTTTGAAGAAAAATTTAAGATAAGCTCGATGACGCTTGATGAGTTGATCACCTCTCAAAGACTAGAAATGGATAAGAGTGGTTTAGGGTTTGAGGAAGGTTAGTGTTCTAAAGCAAAGAGATTCACTAGAAAGAAGACGTGGTACAAAAATAGACAAATCAAGGAGTGAAGAAGCAATTCCAAAAAAAATCTTGTCAAATAATATGATGCTAAAAGGTATTTATCCTTTAATGGCATTTTTCATTTCTGCAAGCAATTTGGTCATAAGGTGAAGGACTGAAAAAGTAATATGAATGATTCTAAGAGAAAGAAGAATGGATATATAGATAGTTTTTTGGATAAAAGGGAAAATGGAAAGAAGAATGTTGTTTGTTGTACTTGTGTAGAAAACCAAAACACCCTAGTAGTAATAACGGAAGGAAGAAGAACATCTATTTGGGGAAAAATAATTATCTAACCTTTGATCCAGAAGAAGCATGAAATGAAATGGAGAGGATTTGGAGAAAGGAACCAAAAATCTTATCTGTGTCAACCTCTGATATATATACTCTTGTCTATTTCTAAATAAAAGTAGTGGCTAAGGGTTAGCAATCATCAAAAAATCTAACAAACCCCCTCATTAGTACGTGTGTCATATCATGACAAAAGTATACTTAATGTAGTAACAAAGTATTTTCTCAGTAACATGTGTGAAGAATGAAGTCTACGAAATTTTGAAGAATGGAGGTGTACATCATTTTCAAGGCAATCTAGACCTACAAGTTGAAACTTTTACTTCAAAGTCATTCAAAATGAAAGGAATAAGTTTAGATAATTTTCAAAGCCTATGTATTTTCAGAGAAGAGTGCAAACAAAGTTTATAAGGGAACTTAGGGTTTCATAACTTGAAGAAAAAAATAGATGAATTTGAAGTGAGCTCCAAAAGTAGGATATCTATACATTTCTTATTAGCATTTTTAGAGGCATTCCTATTTTCACAATCTTTCACTTTCATTGCTATGGATAATTCAAAGATTGTGAATTTTACCGATAAAGCTAGGTTAAAGAGGTATATGAAGAATCATGTGTCAAAATAGTCTATTGGTGCATTCTCTTGCATCCCTTTGAAAGTGTTTCCTACAAAAGATATCTATGCATTTGTTTACAGTAAGATAGAAGAAATTTCATCAGTTCAGTTGAACATGCTTTGGGAAAACGAATTGAAAGAGATCCATGATGCCTATAGAGTACTAGTTGAGAAAAATTTGGATGTTTGGAGGAAATTCCCCTTGTTTGAATTTGAGAATTATATTTGAATAGTGTTGGGCAGAATTCATGATGAATCTTTGTGGATTGATGAGGAACATTTGGTCACCAAAGAAGTAATTAGAGATGTAATTGGTTTATGTTCCTCTAGACCATTTCCTAAACTGAAGGTTATGAATGAGGAAGAAATAATTGAGGTTATAGGTGTGAGTTCTAAAGGAAAAGATATTAATTTGAGATTTATTGTTGATCTAGTAATAAGGTATGATGCTATGGTCATTGGTCATAAAGTTTGTATCCCTAACAATTACTCTACAGTTTCTACTATTGTGGTACATGTATTGTTGTTGATATGGTAATAGGAGGTATGGAATATGACTTGTCTGAACTTCTTCACATACATCTCTTGAAGAATTTAAAGGAGATCAAGAAGAGCAGAAAAAATACATTTTAGTATGGAAATTTGGTTGTTTGTCTACTCTTTTAATTTTTGAAAGAGTTATCAGTAATAGGAAGGCTGGAATGGTAAAATTTAGTGCCTATTGCCTATCAAATTTGGAAATTCATGATAAATATTAATAGTTTGGATGCACTAGATTCTGCTCTTGTTGCATTCTTTGGAACATTTTAGATGAGGATGAACAAAAGGTCTAGGATTCCAATAAGTGTTGTGGTAAGATAATATAGAAGTATAAGCTTTCAAATTTTGTCACATGGAAGTAGTTGAATCAATGTTAGTTTGAATGCCTAAATTGGATTATGAAGTTTCAGAGGTAGAAATTGATAAATATGCTAAAATTCTCTTGGAAATACCTAGGCATCTTGATGAGGAAAGTACCTCCAATAGCATGACCAGAATAGGGAATAAATGGAAGATTGTAGTGGAGCACGAACGTGTGGAAGAGAGAAATCTTAAAGACGAGCATGAGTGAATAAACATTCAAAATTATTTGGAAGATTTGCAAAAGGTTATTCTTGGTGGTAATTTTGATTCATCTATTTCTATTTTAGAGAATCTCATGGAATTATTAATAATTTGAAGGTCTACATCTCTAAACTTAAAATGTTTGCTAGAATTAGGTTTGATGAAGAAAATTTAAAAGATATCAAAGGAAGGATATCCTCAAGAGTCTTAGAGATTCTTCTTCAGGTTAATTTGAAGTTGTGTTTATATCCATCTAGTTACTTTCTGATGCATATTTACATTTATACTAGACCCTTTCCTTTGTCATTGATGCTAAACGCAAAGAGATAAAGAGATAAAGAGTCAAAGGAATTTTTTTAAAGAATAGTTTTGATATGAGGAGCAGTTAGTGCACTTAGTTGCGGTATACTAGAAAAGTTTTTTTTATGCATGTTTCCATCAATTACAAATGGGAAGATTGTTGGAAGTGTGCAACATGAGCATGAAGTATGGATGGTTGTGGTTGTTGTTCCTATATTTTCATTGATGTCAACATGGTAATAACTATATGGGAAGTTTGCTTGGTTTACCAAAAGTTGTTATTTGTTAGTAATACTCCTTTGTGATGGATCAAAGTGTTGGTATTTGAGTCTAGAACTCATCACAAGATCTGATATGACTCTAATCTCTTAACCATGTTTTATTGACTCATTCAAATATCTATATCCTTTATCTTGAGACATCTTTTGTTGTGAATAGAAAGTTACCTCGGAAAATTTTTAACTATGTATCCTACTATTATTGTGTGTGTGGTATACTATGTGGGAGACTCCACACTCTACTAAAGTAAAAAATATTATGCTGTGGTTCTACTTATAGTCTCTTTATTAGTAGTATGATGGGAAATTAATGTGTTCTTAGATCCATAAGGTATTTTATTTGAGAATTACTTGTTGGTTTGGAGAATTTTTGTTCTAGTCTTGGTTGACTCAACGAATGCAATAATAGTCGACTAGGCATAATGCACTACATGGATAAAATTTTGAAAACTTATATAGTGCTGATGAAGAAGGTTTTGATTATTTTGTGTTCATCTAATTAGGCTAACCTAATTGATGAATTAGATATGCTTTCTTATATAATGTGTTTTGAGTATGATGAGAAGGGAAAAAGTTGAAGAAGACAAATATGAGCAGTGAATGTGAAATGTGAAGATATTGAGGAGTGTGTGAAGATCTCAGCCTAAATGCTTTATCGGTTGTGATCAGTGTAGTTTTGTTGAGTGACTACTATGTAAGGTAGTATTTTATATTCTAAGCTTCAATGGAACTGAACCCTTCAAATTGAAGGTGTATTGCATCAGTTCAACCTTTTGGAAGTGAGCCACCATCATTGTATCTTGTCAGTGAGCCACCATCATTGTATCTTGGGAGTGAGCCATCTTTTGTACTAAGGTTGTGAGCCTCTTTAAGGAAAATGAGTCCTAACATTGAGGCCTATAATATTTTGTATCTAGATATAATATATTGTGAGTTAACCCTCACTGTGGCTTTTCCCTCATTGGGTTTTCCACATAAAAATCTTGGTGTTCATGTGTATGATTGCATTGACTTGTCTCTATGCTTACTCTTGTTGATTTAGTAAAAAAAATTATAATGTTTAAGTGGACATTACTATGGGTTTATGGAATATTGATTCACCCCCCTCTCTCTATTCCAAATGTTCAACAAATATGTCTAAACAATGTCTAAAAAACTTAAAATTTGTTGTTTCTAAAGTGCACTAGGACTAATATGCTCAACTCGGTGATTTAGTCCTAATTTAGGTTTTCTAGGAAGAATCTCTAATCTCCTAGTGACTAATCAAAATCCATTGAAAGATTCCATAAGTGGAATACAAGGACTCATATGCCCAAGGTGGTGATTTATTCTTGTTACTAGGGTTTGTATGATATTTTTGTAGCCTCTAGTGATCTTTTGTAGCTTTCATCTTGTCTAATCTTCAGGTCCAGAATGTCTAAATTATGATATGTAGGTGAGTTTCCATGAAGATGAAAAATTCTTGATAAGTTTGACAACTTTTGCAACTTAGTCTTCAAAGTACCTCCAAGCTCCAATTTACCTAGATCTGTAATCACACATCGAGAGAGTAAAATATGGAAATAGGGTTCCACTTTTTGGGAGATATAAATTAGGACCTATTACACACTTTAATCATTGGGAAGCCAAGAACCCTTAACCAAGTGACTCAATTGAGGGAAAGACTATAAGTTTCCTTTTGTGATTGAATGGGGGTTCACCATAAGATGAAGTTTCAAAGGAGAAATGGAAATGTATATGAACAAAACCATAGAAACTTGAAAGCATGTAATCAGATTGATAAATAGAGAGAAATAGAAAAGTACTTGGAGCAGTGAAGATGTCTAAAAATGGTCTGAATAGCCTAATTTTTTTCTAATGTGCACTGTGACTAACATGCCAAACTGGGTGATTTAGTCCCAGTTTAGGGCTTCTGGGAAAATTCTATAATATCTAGGAGACAAATTAGAATCCACTGAAAGATGCCAAAAAGGGGTATACATGGACTCATATGCCCAAGGTGGAAATTTATTCCTGTTACTAGGGTTTTTCCATTATTTTTGTAGCCTTTATTGATCTTCTGTATCTTTCGTCTTATCCCATCTTCAGGTCTAAAAAGTTTGAATTCTAATTTGTAGGTAACCTTCTGTGAAGATTACAACTTCTTGACAACTTTTGCAACTTTGTCTTCAAAGGAAATTCAAGCTCGAATTCACCTATATTTGCAATCACACATCAAGAAAGACATATTACTTTGTTATGGAATAGGGGTTTTCCTTGGTCAAACCCCATTTTGGTAATTAAACCTTGAAATGAAATAGAAAAGAATGAAGGAATGATGAATGAAAAAATGAAATTTTGTAACTCAACAAACCCTTGAAATAAAGGCTGCAATCTTATGTGGATCTTGACTCTTGATTGAATGCTTGAAACTTGATCTTGAATGCTTGCTTGAATCATGAAAATCCTACATCACCAATGTTAGCTCACAAACATGCATCATGCTTGAATCTTAAATATTGCTCCAAATGTTTGATGATTTTCTCTTGAATGCTCTATAATGCTCTTGTAAAAGATTGCTAATTAATTCTTAGCTTGTTAGGAGAAATTATGTGAAATAACCTTGTATTTATACTTATTTATGTTTAGTTTCCCAAACTTACAACACTACAAGATGACATCAGATCTAGGATAATAAAATCATGCCAACAATTTGAATTAAAATAGGTCCAAGTTAATGTAGAACTCATATGCTAGGTTACATGTATGAGTCTGAGTAGGTTAAATTAGGGACATAAACTTCAAGAAATGTTAATTTCAATGTAATATTTGAAATTAGGTCCCAAGACCTAGGTTGTATGGGTCCTGGGATTACTAGATAGTGGGAAATATTACAACCCAAAAACATGAACATGATTTCTTTCATCTGTTTCAACGTTACATTATCCATGAGACGCATTTCACTAGGTCATGACACAAAAATAGTAATCCACCAAAGCATAAATAAAACCCAATTTTAACCAAAAGGCCCAAAATTTAATGAACATGTAAAGACATCTTACACCAAATTCAAGGAATCACTAGCTTCATTTTATTTAAATCTCAGGTAAATTAAGGAGAGATAAAAAGGATACCCCCTCCACCACCATAGAGCTTGAATTCCCACCCCTGTGAAAGTAGGAGAGGAGGAAACTGCTCACACCAACAATCTCGTGCTGCGGACGAACCAATGAGGGTCCAAAGCACCCCAGTGACACCTGGCTTAATGCCCAGTGTCAAAGGTTCAGATTAAGATCTCTGGAAACGCCATAATATAGGGTAAAACAATATAAATTTGATTTCCATGGCGGCTATAATAAGTATACAGAATACATTGTCAAAGACATAAAGAAGGAAGAAAAATAAAAAATAGGGGTGGATCAAGCTTCGAATGTTTGTCCAAAATGATGTGGATCAAGCCTTAATTGTTTTTCCAAAAAATGTTTATAAGTGGAATACAATTCCCACTATGGAAACAAAGCACATGCTTACACAAGCTAGAAAAATCCAATATCCACAAGGTGAGACCCAAAAAAGTGAGACACATACACACATAGATGGTATCTACCCACATAGATAAGTGAGTGGCTATGGGAAAGTCATGCCTATGGGGGGCTCCCATATGTACTAACCATACAAAAGCTATACCACCTGATAACTTTGATAAGGCACCACAAACCATGAACAATAGGATCCATGAGGCAAGCAAAGCTTTTTATGCTAACACCCATGAAAAAATAGGACTGCTCCATAGGCAATAAAAGTGTGTCATGCAAGGTAGAATTATAATAGTTATTGTAAAAGTAAAATAGTTTAAGGTACATTCAAAGGGGTTTTCATTAGTTCATATAAGGTATTAACCTAGGGAACACCATACCTAATGTCTCCAATAGAGGACTGAATGAAGAATAGAAGATTCAAAACTTAGGGAATATAGTGCATCATATCGAGCCACTAAGAGGAATATAATATGCTAAGAGAGATCACACTCTTGAAGGAAATCACACCCAATTTCACCACAAAGAGAAAGACGCATCACATGAAGTAAGAAGACAACACACTGAAAAATGAGTTGTAATTGAAATGCAAAATAATAATGTCACTTTATGCCCCCACTTTAAATAAATTGCTAAAAACCATGTTGTGAGAAATTACTTTAAAGTAGCAAATGATAATGCTAACAATAAAGAGGACACGAGACCTCATTTGGAAAGCCCTATGACAAGCCATATGTTTCCAAATAAAGCTACATCATGAAAAGGGATTGCCACCAAATTGAAATCCGGGCTAAAGAATAATAATTTTAGGGTTATAGGTTCCTTTTGCGATCAATGTTTAAAAGCAGGCCCTTAAGTGGCAAAAAATCAAAAATCGAAAGCAGACAACCTGATGCAAAACTCTGACCAATTCTATCTATATTATTTCAAAAAAATATGTAAGAAACAATTTAAAGCAAAATTGAATGTAGTTTCTAAACCACTAGGTTTCTTTAAAAAAAAAAAAAAATCTATTTAGGAATTTCTGGGTGGCAATTTCAATGTATAGTGTTTGAATTTTAGGGAAAAAAATAAGTAGGTGTTTGTTTGACCACTCCTAACCACAATAGTAAAATGAATATTTTTTATATGATTTTAGACATGCAACCCTACGTCCCGACGCATCAATACCTCGCAAACTTTCTGCCATCACCACATACCCTTTACTACCCCAAAAACATAAAACCGCCTTTCCACAACCCTAACCTCTAATAAAAATTCAGCGAAATTCAAATTTTTATTTTTAATCCTATATTATGTAAAGAATAGAATGTGGACACATGTTTTGATTCAAAATGTGAGATATTGTTTGAAAGTTATAGATTTTTTTTCAATTAGCTTATCAATTAGGACTTTAATCGTAATTCAAATAGAAAATTAATAATAATTACTTATTAAATTCAAAGTAAAGCATAATTTATATTGGTAGAAAGGTGAGAATCCTATTTAAAAACCCTTTTCATTTCATCAATTTTGGGTTAAAAATAAGTCGTTAGCCACATAACCATCATATTGCCAATTTTTGGCCCATCATGATCCTGCACATACCCACAATGTTGTTTTATGTTAAAAGGCATAGGATAACAAAGAGGGGGGTGAATTAATTATCACCAAATTTAAACTCAAAACTTCAACACTTATTAATTTCAAAACCAAACTATTCTTTTATTAAGTATGAACACAAAATGGAAATAAAAAAAATAAAAATCAACTCAATGAGCACCAGATTTTATGTTAAAACCCAATAAGAGAAAAACCATGATGAGGATTAACTCACACTATAAAGTGATAGGAAAACCAAATACAAGAGGCTCGCTGCCCAAATATAAACACTCACTATCTACAGAAAGGACTCATTGTCCAACAAGAGAGGCTCACTGCCTACTGATACAAAAGAAAACAAAAGATCTACCACAAAAATTTACAAACATCCATAGCATTGATAAGAAGATTGTAGAAACCTTCAGCTCACTGCCTTTAGGAATCTAACACTATGAAGTAATACTGCCTCAAATCACTTTCACACAACTCTGTTGTTCACTTGTGGATTACTTCATTACTTTTCATTATCTAAACGTTCATATCATGACTTGCATTTATGCCATCTTCGACCTTAGAATCTTTCTTCAAGGTCGGTCACATATGCTTCATTTCGTAAATTTAAATTAGGTCAGCAACTCAACATTCCTATAGTGGAAAGAAATGAGAGTGGACCAATTAAACACTTATCCAAGACAAAAATCAATCTCTTGGATCAACCACATGCTCCATTAATTAAATTTAATTCTTCATATGAAGTGTAAGCACCAAGTCGGCCAAACCTGATGAAGACATAAATGAACATTAAAGTACACACTTTCCAAGATAACATGTAGACATCGTAACATGCTTCATCATGCATGAGTACACAACTTAGATAATTATAGATACATCCACAGTAGGTGTAACAACCTTTGATAAGATAACTCTTTCTGACAGTCCAACCGAACTATGCAAACCCACACAACTCAGAAGTTCAACTTTCGAAGCACCAAACCTTGAATATTTTTACCATAACATAGACATCACCAATACAAGACATATTCCATATCTGTAAGACCTAGAACAAAGCAGTGGGGGACTATGAAGTAGAAACATTCCTCCTAGTTCACAAATAACCAATTTTGCGAAGCTAGTTCACACATCGATGAACACAACTTTCACCTAACATCAAACAAATAGCAACAAATCAAGAGATATCATCATTAGATCATCATCAACAAACCTTTAGATCTACACAATAGAAATTTAGAGCACATTTTGAACACATACATGACTCTAACTTCACTCTTTATTAATTTTCTCAAAAACACTTGGTAACCCATCATTTGAACACATCTACAACATCATAAGGATAGCTCCATGTACTCACAACATCTCAATATCATATAAACTATAAATGCACAATCTACAACATACTGAATTGTGTTGGCATCAATGACAACATTAATGACAACATGAAAAAACTTTCCCATACTTGCAACAATCTCCTCCATTTTCATTGATGGCAACACAATATGTGAAAAAAAATTAAAGACCACAAACACTTACACAACATTCTGGGAGAACACCTTCTCTTCATTTTCTATTATTTTTCACATGACTCTCTTTGCCCCTTTTAAATATATGGAGAAGACCCAAAATCTCTGAATAGTCCCCTTTAGGAGTACACCCATTCAACTCATACTGCAACAATTAAATTTTTCTACTCCCCCTATGGAGTAGACCCATTCATCAGTCTAGATAAATGAAGAATTTGTGAATTCACTCAACTGATGTACCTCCATATGTACATAGTTTGGAGGGCCAACGAGCCCCAACCTCTCCCTAAGATACTCAAAAGTATCCTTCGGAAGAGCCTTAGTAAATATATTTGCAATTTGTTCCTTTGTTGACACATACTCTAGCCTGACTTCATTCTCCAACACCTTCTCTCTTAGGAAAAGATATCTGATAGATATGTATTTTGTTCTTTAATGCATTACTAGATTCTTTGAAATTTTAATAACACTTGTATTGTCTTAGAAAATAGGAATATGCTCATCACATATCACTCCAATATATTTCATAGTTTTGTTCATCCATAAAACCTATGCGCAGTAGGATGCTACAACAATATATTCTATTTCTATATTGTATAAAGAAACCAAGTCTTGTTTCTTACTCAACCAAGAAACCAATCTTTCACTAAGAAAGAAAGCACCTCCATTGGTACTCTTTCAATCATCCACACAACTAGTCCAATTTGCATCGGTATGAGCACTCAAAGTGAAATCAACACCCTTAGGATACTGTAAGCCATAATCTAGTGTACCTTGAAGATATCAAAATATCCTCTTTATAGCTATAACATCTTTAAGACTTGCTTGAAATATGGAAACTAAAAAAATGTCATTCATGATATTTGGTCTGGTAGAAGTCAGATACACCAGCCCACAAATCATAGATATGTATTTTCTCTAATCAACTTTAGCAGATTCATCATCTTTACTCAACTTACATCTAGTTTCCATAGGAGTACTAATCGGTTTAGAGTCATCCATTCAAAATTTCTTCAATAGCTCTTTCACATATTTTGATTGTGAAATGAATATCCCCTTATCAGTTTGATTTACTTGAAGACCAAGAAAGAATTCAGCTCACCAATCATGGACACTTCAAATTCTTTTTGTATTTCTTCTACAAATATTTTACACATACCTTCATTTACTCCAAAAAAGATATCATCAACATATACTACCACTATCAACATTTTGTTACTTTGCACTTTGAAGTAAAGATTGTTGTGAGCAGAGCCTTTGTTTTTTATAAAGGGTAAAATGGGTTTTACAGGGACCCGAAACCACAAAGTTTACAATAGAAAAGAAAGGACAGAAAAGTCCAGCAGACAAAACTGGCTACACAAAAGGACAAGACCAGAATAAGCAGTACCCACCCGCAAAAGACCAGAAAGGTCAAACAAAAAAGGCCAGCAAAAGAGCCTTTGTTGAATCCTTGTTCTTTCAAGTATTTATCCAATCTTGCATAACATGCTCTGGGAGCTCCTTTCAGTTCATATAATTCCTTCTTCAACTTACAAACCATATTTGGTTTGTCTAATAATTGAAATCCTTTAGGTTGTTCCATGTATACTTCTTTCTCCAATTCACCATTCGAGAATGCTGACTTGACAAGCATATGATATAATTTGAAGTTCTTGTGGGAATAAAATTCCAAGAACATCCTAATAGCTTCCATTCTAGCCATAGGGGCAAATGTCTTCAAAGTCTATGCCTTCAACTTGTGAGTAACCCTTGCATACAAGTCTTTCTTTATTTCTTATAACTTCACCATTTTCATTCATCTTATTCCTGAATGCCCATTTTGAACCAATTACATTCTTATTCATAGGTCTAGGGAACCACCTGCTTCACTTTTTCTTTTATTTGTTACTCTTTTTCTTTATGCTACAACCCAACTCCTCACCCTCTCACACGCTCACACAACCCAGTTACACCCCAAAAAAATTCAATTTTCAATCAACCACCACTCACTTACAGTTTCACACCTTCAATTTTATTCCACTTATATGTTCATTGGATGATCTTTCACACTGTTTAGAGTCTTGGTCAGCAATTTTGAGGTTTCTCTTTCCTTCATTATAAATTCTCTTCCTTTATTTCTATACTTTGTCTCACAATAGGATCAATGTCTTTAACTCACTTTATTCCTTTAATAGGGTGCATATTCATGTCCTCTCATCAACTTTCAAGTTACATTAGCACTCTCACCTTTCCTCACATCTTTTTATTGAAGCATCTATATGCTTTTGTCGGTAGTTATGTCCTCAGCAAAAATTCCTTCATCATCTCTCTACATCGTAAAATTCTATGATATTATTTTGGATAATATTTATTTAATGCCTTTAAAGTACTTCATAGTAGGAGTCTTATCATCCATAACTCAAAAGCATTCTTTGTCTTGTTTCCTTAATTTGAACTCTATTAAGAACATAAACAATAGTGTTTATTGTCTTTCTCTTAGTACATTGGGTAATATTACTTGATTCTTCTGTTCTTTGTAGCTTCTTTGTACCATCCTCTTAACCACTTCATTTTTCTAAGGTTACACAGCCAAGTACAAATTATCTTTTTTTAATGCAGTTGCTCTTCTGATGTACTGCATTAAATTCACTCAGAAGTAGAATTCTCCACCTCTATCAAATATCAAAAATTTGATTCTTAGGTTCACTTCATTTTCTACTCTTGCTTTGAACACTTTAAACCTATCTGAAGCCTAAGTCTTTTCTATGAGAAAAGAAACCCATGTCATTCGAGAATAATCATCAATAAGGAGCATGAAATACTTCTACTATTTAGGCTTCCTATTCTAGTTAGACCACAAAATTTGTATGCATTAATTCCAACATTCTGGTAGTAGAGATCTCTTTTCCCTTAAAAATGCATCTTGTTTGTTTCCCTAACTGACAACTTCTACAATATAGTATTAGCAGGCTTTGTGATTCTAAGAAGACCTCAGACACATCTCTTGAATTGATTTTGACTAGATTATCAAAGTTTACATGTCCCATTCTTTGGTGCCATAACCAACTTTCATTGAATTGGGATACAAGGCATTGACCATTAACACCCTTAACTTGATAGATTTTTCCATGAGTTCTACTTCCTATAGCTACCATATCTCTAAATCCTTTTCTGATCTTGCGGGTATTATTCTAAAATAAAAGTTTAAGAGCATTGCTACACATCTTTCGAACACTCAAAAGGTTATGCCTTAAACCCTTTACATAATATACAATATCATTGTTGTGTATTCCATTAAAAATAATTGTACCTTTCCAAACAATCTTTGCTCCTAAATCATTACCAAAAATGACCAAACCACCATCATACTTTTCATGTTTAGTAAAATTACTTTTATCAATGATCATGTGATTAGAGCATCCACTGTCAATCACCCAATAGTCTTCATATTGTCTAGCATGAAATTCGGTGACCAAAGTGCCTTCCATATCATTCTTTTTGTTCTCTGAAACATTCTTTCTTTCACATTTTTTAGGGTTAGCAGACTCATATTTATTCTCCAAGGCTGAAAACAAGCATTCACTATCATCACCCTCATAATCAGATTCATCATTAGAGATTCTAGCTTCTTCTTTAACATAATACAACTTCTTGTATATCTTATCCTTTCTATCTTTATCTTTATAATCCTTTTTCTTGTTATGTACAACTCTATTCAAACATCTTGAAGCATAATGACAAATATTACCATGACCGAAACATTTAAAGGGAAACATATCTTTATACTTACCAGTACCTTTCTTCAACTTCCTAGTAAAATTCACTTCCAACTCATCAGAACCATCACTATTTGGATCATCCTTAGTATTTGTTTCTTTAAAGGTTATTTTGGTCTTTTATTTTTTCTTTCCAAACTTTCTCATCTGAAATGCAGTCAAGGTGCTAAATAGCTCTTCTTTAGTGAATTTCTTAGGAATATAAATTTCTTCAATAATTGAGGTCTTATCACTATAGCACTCAGGTAGGGTTATTACAATCTTCTCAATTATATCTTCATCAATCAGTTTTCCCCCTTGATTCCTAACTTCATTTGCAACAAGTTCAACCCTCTGGAAATAGCTTGCAAAATCTTCACCTTCTTCCATTTTCAAATTCTCATATCTATAGTTTTCCATCAACTTCTTTGTCAATTTCACTCTATCATTTCCTTCATAAGCAATGCCCAAAGAAAGAGCCTTAGTTTGATCAGTTTTAGATAGAGAACTTAAAATAGCATACCTCACCTTTTCATTCTCCTCATAACTAGAAACATCATATGCAGTAGTAAGACCACTCATTAGAGCAACATACTTCATTTGAATAGCCTTCTAGGTCTTGTAACCAAGAGAGATAATATATCCTCTCATCTACACTTTCTAGTCACTATAAGCAAATCCATCAAACATAGGGATCACCAACTTATGCACCATCGGATCTTCCTTAAGCAATTAAGCTCTACACCAAGAAAACAAAGCTATGATATGAATTGTTAAAAGGCACATGACAACTGAGAGGGGATGTGAATTAGTTGTCACCAAATTTAAACTCAAAACTTCAACACTTATCAATTTCACAACCACACAATTCTATTATTAAGCATGAACATGAAATGCAGATAACATAAAGAAAAATCAACACAATGAACACCAGATTTTACGTGAAAACCTAATAAGGGAAAAACCATGATGAGGATTAAATCACAATATAATGTGATAGGAAAACCAAATACAAGAGGCTCACTTCTCAAATACAAAGGATCACTACCTACATAAAGGAATCACTATCCAACAAGGGAGGCTCACTACCTACTGATACAAAAGGAAACAAAAGATCCACCACAACAATTTACACACACCTACAACCTTGATTAGAAGATTGCAGAAACCTTCAGCTCACTACCTTTAGGAATCTAACACAATGAAGTATTGCTGCCTCAAATCACTTTCACACAACTCTACTCTTCACTTGTGGCTTATTTCATTACTTTGCATCATATAAACCTTTGGATCACAACTTGCATTTATACCATCTTCAACCTTAGAATCTTTCTCCAAGGTCATCTACATATGCTTCATTTCATAAATTCAAATTAGGTCGATAACTCAACATTCTTGTGGAGGAAAGGAATGAGAGTGGACCAATTAAACACGTATCCAAGACCAAAAGCAATATTTTGTATCAACCACATGCTTCCTTAATTCAATTTAATTCTTCATATAAAGTGTAAATACCAAGTCATCCAAACCTAATGAAGACACAAATGAGCATTAAAATACATGATTTCCAAGATATCATGTGGATGACATAACATGCTTTATCATGCATGAGAACACATCTTAGATACTTCTGATACATCTACAGTAGGTGTAATAACCTTCAAACATAGAACTCTTTCCAATAGTCCAACCAGACTATGCAAGCCCACACAACAACTCAAAAGCTCAAGTTTTGGAGTACAAAACCTTGAATATCTCTGCCAGAATGTAGAGAACACCAATGAAATACATATTCTAGATCCATAAAACCTGAAGAAAAATAGTGAAGGACTATGGAGCAGAAACATTTCTCCCAGTCCATAGATAACCAATTCTATCAAACCATTTCACATGTATCGGTGAACACAACTTTCACCTGACATCAAACCAATAGAAAAAATTAGGAGATATCATCATCATATCATCATCAATAAACCTTTAGATTCACATAATCATAGGAGAAATGAAGATTGTATGATGGCCACCTGAACACACGCCGCAGAGCCTCCCGTGAATCCTCCACCTCACTCAAAGTCCACCACTCAAACAACTCCGCAGCCATCATAAGCGACAGCTCCACCGCCAAACATCTCAATAGCATCTCAGCTATACATGCATAATCTGCAACATATTGAATTGTGTTGACATCAATGAAAACATTCATGACAACACCACCAAACTTTCTCATACTTGCAACATTTTAGAGCTCAAAAATGTCATAATTCCCCAAATACTCATGGAATGGCAATAATGATACAAAGAGAGAAGAAAAAAGAAAAAAATTTGGTTCAACATGGAAGAGACCTAAATGTCTCGATGCCTTCTATCATCCCCGAAAGGAAAACACAAGACGAACAAAAAGATAAATATTTATGACATAGAGAAGAATGTAGATACAAATAGAGGAATGTCACAAAGAGAGAGAGATAAATCAAACAAAAGAGTAAGGGAAATTATATTATGCACATGAAATCACACACATGAAAAAGAAAACAAAGACAAGACTAGTAAGGCACATGCAATTCAACCTATAGTAGATCATCTGCATCCCAATATTGATCAGTATAAATCGAAGGTGGAAAACTAACCGAGTGAACAACAAGAGCCGAGCTAGGGGAAGCACCAAGTTTAACACTCTTCTTAGGAGAATTTTCATTTAAGTTCATAGAATATGAAAATAATGTATTCAACTCATTCTGCACTTGTTCATCAATTTTAGTAATTTCATCATCATCATCCAATTAATTACAATGGGAGGTCAAATGATAATGTCTAACAAAGGTGCTACTTCCTATTGTGGTTGCGAAATAGGATCTTTTTGTTGTAGTGAAGAGAGAGACTTATCATGTATTGTTTCATTTAAGTTTGGATGTTGATTTTTTTGTTAATTTCTTCATTTAACCTTTGAGCAGTAGCACAATTTCTACGCCTATTCTCTATAGCATTCTATTTTTTTTAGTACAATTTTCAATTTTTGTTTATGTAGGATCATGTTTATTAACCATAGGCTTCTTTTCTTCCCTAGGAGGAGGAACAAAAGGAACCATGGGACACTTTTCAACCACTTTCTCTTTAACTTTATAAACTTTTATTATCATAGGAGGCACATTGGGATTGTTTTGTTTGTCTCTTGGTCATTTGTAGGAGATAGGAAAATGTTACCCTTAGTTAGTTGGAAGGGTTTTTGGTTCAATCATGGTTTTTTCAAGGATGGTGACCTCATTCATGGGTTGAGGTATGTTTTGAAGTGATAATTATACTATGCCTTTTTCCTTAAAATTTTGGTAGGATTTGAAAAAGAAATCTTCATGAGGTTTCATAGGTTCAGGCCAAAATTAATCTAGTAAAAAATTTCCATGGGAAGACA